>OZ020291.1:6724732-6786641 GCA_963971205.1 Aethes cnicana
CACCATCTGCCTGTCCGTCTTCGAGGTCGACTCGGCCTGCAGGTATGCTTTATCCGAGGCATATACGGGGTAAAAACAAGTAAAACGTTGTGACAATATTTTACTCACAGAATTAGCTATCGAGTCTAAGCATGTATTTTAGGTTTTTATTTTTATTCTGAGTTAGTAAAAAAATATGGCCCAAATTGATAGTGTAAGCGATACCTGAATCCCTTACTATTTTTTTTACCAACATAAACAATTAATAAAAACCTAGCAAACATGCTACGAATCGATAGCTAACTTGACCCCTTATAGTATAAGTCGCTTCACTGAGTCTATGACATAGACACGCTTTCCAAGTAAACAGGCACACCTGTTTACTCAGTACGCCTCGTCTACTGGCGAAGCGTATCTCGACATGACGAGAAACGCACCATCTTAGAGAACGATTCGGCCCGTAGGCCTGCTAAGCAAAACGATAAACTATCACGCACGAATTACCTTTGTAATTTAATTTCCGATTACTAGATTGCAGAGATTTTTTTTTTTTATTATTTATTTATTAGACACACCAACAGAAACATAAACAAATACATTGACAGAGGGTTTAACTTAAAGTATTAGTCCTGCTCATGCACCAATTACAGGTGTGCAACAGCATTAGTAGGGTCTAGGGAAATAGCATGTTATTACCTACCGATGAGTTACATACTATGGATTAGTCTCTAAAAACTAAAATAAAGTAAATGAATATAACAATTGATTAAGTACTGATCGATGGTGGTAGCAGCATTCTACGTCTCAGTGTGGTCAACGAATCGTCAAAAATATCCACGTACTGGGATTTAGCAAAGATGTTATAATACTTCTGTAATCTGTACAATGGTAGTGACTTCCCTAAATTAGTTCTTGTTCTACTGAGATGAAAATACGTGGGTCGACACGGTCTTGAATTTTGTTTCGGAATCGCAAAATTAAGGTTTTCTAACAAGATAGGCTCCTGTATTACACCGCTTATAATCTTGTGCAACAGAGCAGTGTCCAAATAAGAGCGTCGATCCTTTAGAGTATTAAGTCCAAAGAAGCTAAGCCTATCTTTATAACTGGAGCGTTTAGAGATGCCGGTGCCATTACGTTTGTACACAAGAAACCTTGAAAAAGACCTTTGCACCCTCTCCAGGCGATCAATGTGAACCTGATAGAAAGGACTCCAAACCTGACTGCAATACTCTAATCGCGACCGAACAAGCGAGTTAAAAAGCATCTTGAAAGTGTCAATTCGTTTAAAATTGCGTCCCGTTCTCTTAATGAAGCCGAGCATTTTATTACTTTCTTTTATAATGGAGTCCACATGATGTCTAAAGCTAAGTTTTGAGTCCAAAACCACACCCAGATCCCTAATTGTAGTCACCTCATTCAGTAATACGTCATCTAGCACATATTTAGTCGGAAGGGGTAAGCGTTTCTTCGTGAACCTTATATGGAGACATTTTTCGGCATTAAGGCTCATGTTGTTATCAAGACACCATATTTTTACACTGTTCAAGTCATCCTGTAAGAGTTGAGAGTCCATTTCAGTGTCTATAACTTTATACATTTTAAGATCATCGGCGTACAGAAGGCATTTGCTGTGTTTTATGCGTAGTACTAAATCATCAATAAACATGATAAATAATAGTGGTCCAAGATGAGAGCCCTGTGGTACCCCCGATGTTGTAACATAAGGTTCGGAAAAATAGCCATCCTTGACTACTCTTTGAGATCTTCTGAAAAGATAGGACCGCAACCAGCCCCATAACTCCCCTGAGATATTGAAATTATCATAAAGTTTCTGAAGCAATACATTGTGGTCAACCTTGTCAAAAGCATTACTAAAATCCGTATAGATGGAGTCCACTTGAGATCCACAGTCCACCGACTTACCTATATCGTTTACGTAGCAGAGCAGATTGGTTGTGGTTGACTTGGAAGACACAAAACCATGTTGAAGTGGTGAGATTTTACTTCTAACGTACCAGGCTAAATGGCTGCATAAAAGGTACTCAAAAACTTTGGAAAAAATTGAGAGGAGAGATATAGGTCTGTAGTTAGATATTTGTGTCCTATCTCCTTTTTTATAAACTGGGACTACTATGGACTCTTTCCAAGTGGAGGGGAAAAAAGATAGACTAAGAGACTTGTTGAAGATTAAGAACAAGGGGAGAGTGAGCATTTTACTACATTTTTTAATAAACATAGGAGGAATTCCATCAGGGCCCGCACCTTTACTAGCGTCCAGACCTTTAAGAGCTTTACTTATTGATGATTCGGTCACTCGGAAAGAGCTAAAGGTATCATGACTCAGCGTTGGACTTTTAAATGGGTTAGGTGCCTTCAGTAACGGCGTATTCTCGAGAAAGGTGGAAGAAAAGTGAGATGCAAAGAGGTTGCAAATGTCTGAGTTATTAGAAGCAGTGATATTCATTAGGCTCATAACAGAAGGAAGAGGTGACTTACTTTTTCGGGAGTTTTTGACGAAAGACCAGAAAGCCTTGGGGTTACACACTAAATTATCTTCGACAGAAGCGAGATATTTTCTGTAATCTTTCTTAATTTTTATTTTAACTCTCGTGCGTAGCAATTCAAGCTCAAGATGATCACGAGGGTTTTTTGTATGTTTATACTTAAGTCGTTTTTTCTCCTTCTCTTTGTTCATTTTTATCAGCGCCGGGCTAAACCACAATGGGTAGGCAAAATCACGAGTCTTAGACTTGGGTACTGTATCGGTTATAATAATTTTTAAAATATCATAAAATGCTGCCACCATATCGTCAATAGAGTCACACAGAGAGAAAACCTCTGCCCAGTCAACTTGGCCAAGCCTTTCATTAACCACATTGTAGTCAGCTTTTTTAAAATTAAGCATACCAAATTGTTTTGGTTTCAGTGGCTTTCTCGTGCTATATTTATCAGATTCAAAGTTTATATCAAGAGCTGGATGATGACTATCCAGCTTACATAGAGTATCGGAAGCGCGATTTACTGCAAAACCTAGGTAATTCGACAGTACAAGATCAAGAATTCTAGAATTATTATTTACAATATTGTTTAATTGGTACATATTATTAAGAGACATAAAATCGAACAAAGCATTGGCAGTACTGGTGTTGCAGCTAGACGGGTTAACAAAGAGGTTACTATCATCACAGTCCCAAGAAATGGCTCCTAAATTGAAATCTCCTATAATTAAAATTTTATCATCACAGACTGGTGACGCCTTTTACTCCATCTCTGGATTATTTTAGAGGGAGTTAGACCCTTGATAGCTGGAGCCAGCCCAAGGCGCTAGGCTGGATATTAAATGGAGAAAAGTGGACTGTATTTTGCGGGGAAGAAATTTGGAAAAAAGCACTTGTATCAACGACACGTAAATATGGAATTATAAGAGGCCGATGAAAGGAAAAAGTGAAAGGCTCATGCGCACTTACCTCGTAGATCTGGTATTCTGGCCGGAATGACACTCCTGGACCTAGTCTGCCACAGCACAGCCGAAGACGGAGGCGAAAGCACACACACCACACTGTCCTTGCTTATAATTAATCAGTTTTTATAATAACACACGCGAGCTCGCACAATTTTGATGCATTCATTAGGGAGGCTTAGCGAAGAGTGATTATGCGATTTTGACGCAAATATTCGTGGCCGTTGACAGGGACGGCCATAGTAAAAGTGCGCATGTTGGAGAGGGATGGGAAAAAGATGGGTTTATGACGTATATACAAGTGCGTTTTCTATTAGAATCTTTGAATTATTAAAAACTAAAAATCGAGATCCAACACAGACATTAATTTTATCAGTTAAATTATCGAAATAATTAATATAAACGCGATCGTTTGATTTGGGTGGCATATAAACTGTACCTATTCTTAATTCTAAAAGGACGGTAGACATCTCCTCGAAGGTGAGAATTTGGTTTCCAATCACTTTAAACAACAATGACTTTGTGCTCTTTATATTAGATTCCCAAATTCCGCCGAAATGTTTTCCAGTGGATACATTCATACGCCAGGTAATGCGGTGCTTCGCGAGTTCGTTACTGAAAGTCTTATAGTAATCTTCAGTTAACAAAAAATCGTGAAGTTCATTAAAGTACGATTTTGAAGCGATAAAATTGGTCCCGTTATCGCTATAAAGAAAGCTACACGGACCACGTCGCGATATAAATCGCTTAAAAGCGTCAATAAAATTTGCGGAAGTCAAATTCGATACAAGTTCTAAATGAACCGCTTTTGTCACAAGACAAATGAATAGACATAAGTAGGCTTTCACACTACGCACGCCGCGTTTGCGATAAGGAGTAATATACAGGGGGCCCGCGTAGTCCACTCCTGTGTGTAGGAAGGCTTTACACTGTTCTAATCGGCACTTAGGTAGGTCCGACATGAGCGGCAAAGTAGCTTTAGGTTTTAAGCGAAAACAATCGTTACATTTATTGATACGTTGCCGTACAATACGGCGCGCGGAAAGAATCCAAAATCTGGACTTCAAAATGCCAACTAACAATTGCGGCCCGGCGTGTAAATTGTCGCGATGATAAGAGTCAATTAAGAGTTCCACAACGTGCCCCTTTTTAGGTAACAACATTGGGTGTTTAGAAGAGTATTCTAACGTGGAGTTCGATAGGCGCCCTCCAACGCGTAATATTCCTTCCGATAGGAAAGGAAACAATTTCCTTATTTTTGGTGAACACAGCTGACCCTTTGAAACATTTTTAATTTCATTAGGAAAGTGTACACTTTGTACATTGCGAACAATAAATATCTCAGCTGCATTCAAGTCACTAGCGGTGATAACGTTGTTCCGCGGAAGCTTTTTCATAAATCGGAGCACGTAAACAGTAGCTCGAAGAAGCTTGTTCCACGAGGAACACCGTGAAGCGAGCGTCAAAATAGGATTTTCAATTTGAGTGACGGCAGTTGTCACGTGAGAAACAGTTTTCTCCTCCGGCAATGGTAGCCGGTTAGGTATAAACCTTTGAATGGGCAGCTCAACTGGTAATGACAACCAAGTTGGTCCCTTAAACCACAACTCATGTTTCACGAGTTGAGAAGGAGTGAGTCCACGGGACACACAATCAGCGGGGTTCTGAGAGCCCGCGATATGATACAAATTATCAGGTGCAATATTTGCCTGAATCTGTGAGATGCGGTTGGCAACATAAGTATCGAATCTGTGCGGCGAGGCTACCGACCAGCACAGCGCGACCTCTGAGTCCGAGAAAGCGAAAATATTTTCAATTGGGTGTCTCGCCGATACAGCATCGTAGACTTCTTTAAGAAGCCGAGACATTAACAAAATTCCGTTAAGCTCCAGGCGTGCGAGAGTAACTTTTGGCTTAGCTACCCGCGATTTCGAACACATGAGTGTAACAATAGGCGATTCATCGCCGTTAACGACGTGCAAATAAATCACACAGCCGTAAGCAGACTCGCTTGCGTCTGAAAACGCAACGATCGAGACCTTTGATTCTGCTTCAATTCCCGTGTGGCGGGAAAATTGAAGGTGAGATATTAGCGGGAGTTCGGACAGATATTGTTGCCACAGATTGACAATGCGGAAAGGGGGCACTTCGTCCCAGTCAAGATTGAGCAGCCAAAGCTCTTTAATTAATAATTTGGCGAACAAAATGATAGGTCCGACGAGTCCTAAGACGTCGTACAGACGTGCGGTTGCGGAGAGAATGGCTCGTTTAGTACAAGTACAAGTACAAACGTGTCTTGAGCGGGTAACCAGCGCAGTCCCAAAATCTTAAATGTATTTCCCTCGTCAAAGGAAATAGATCCAGATTGTCGGTGCGACTCGGGTAAGTGCTCGAGCAATTCGAGAGAATTAGACGACCACTTAAGCAAGTCGAACCCACCAGCCTTAAAAAGGTCGATCAGTTCGTCTGCTATCTTGACTGCTTCCTCTAGAGAAGAAGCAGAAGAAGCGAGATCGTCCATATAGACATCTCTTTCTAATACGGTGGCCGCATTTGGCCAGTTACGGCGTTCGTCAGCGGCCAACTGACGTAACGTGCGGAGCGCCAAAAAGGGGGAAGATCGAAGTCCAAACGTTACGCGCGTGAACTCGAATACTTCAAGCGGGTCATTTTCAGAAAAGCGGTATAATATCCGTTGATATTTACGGTGCGGAGCATTTGTATAAATGCATAAGTACATTTGTTTAACGTCAGCAAAAAACGCGACACGAAAAACTCGAGCATTCAAAAGAATGTGAAAAATATTAGCCTGTAAATTGGAACCGGTATGCAGGATATCATTTAAAGATAAACCAGTGTCGGTTTTCGCGCTGCCGTCCAACACGGGGCGAACCTTTGTAGTCGCCTTATCGCTGCGAACTACAGGGTGGTGCGGTAGAAAGAAGCCTGGGGACCAACACTCCTCAGGTGCGGTGCGGGTTAGAATACCCTTTTCTAGGTAATCCTGAACGATTTCATCATATTGACGTTTAAGAGCGGGATCTTTAGAAAACTTCTTTTCCAAAAGCAGAAAACGTTTCTTAGCGGTAATATAAGAATTTCCTAACTTGTCGGGGTCATCCTTAAAGGGAAGATCAACAGAATAACTGCCGTCACAATTACGAACAGTACTCTTGACGTAGATTTCCTCACATTCCTGATCGTCAGGACTCAGGAACGTGCGCGAGGGTAGCTCCTCGGCGGCCCAGAAGCTCTCGACAAGGTGGTGCAGCGGGTCCGAGGACATGGCGCACAGCGTGTGCGACGCGGGTTGCGGAGACATAACAGGGGCGTCACCCATAATTAGGTAACCTAAGGTCGTCTCAAAGGCGGAGGGCATATTATTAGCGGCATACGGTTTAATTTTATTAAATAATAAAATTTCGCAATAAATGTTTACACCTAAAAGCATATCTATAGGCCCGGGGCGCGCGAAGTCATCGTCGGCGAGCGGGAGGTCACGAATGAGCCCTATAGACGCGGAGTCGACGCGCGAGTCGGGCAGCTGGGACGTAATCTGCTCGACTACCAAAGGCTTAACGGCGTAACTGCTTTGATTATCAAATCGCGAAGTAAAATTAAGTGCAGTGATTCCGAGAATTTTTTGCGAAGCTCCTCCTATACCTTGAACTTCCGAATAGCGAGTTTGTTTACAAACATTAAGCGAAAGTCGCTTACAACAATCAGCGGAGATATAATCACTCTGAGAGCCAGGATCGACTAAGCATCTCAAGTAGTGAGTGCGGTTAAAATAATCAATAACTTTTATTTTAGCGGTGCCCAATAATGTAGTCGTTTGATAACGATTACCTCGATCGCATGAAACAGTGCAAAGAGATGCATTCTGATTATCAACACGATGATGCGGTGAGCTAATATCGACCTTAACTGCAGCGGGCGCAGAGTCGGTATCGGCGTGAGCGTGAGTCATACTCGATACAGCATGGCCGCTCGACGCAGTGTGACGCGAGCCATGGGCGGAAGCGGGGACACTCGTACTCGGGCGAGTGACTGAAATATTAGCGGGTTCAATCTCGGACACCGTTGCTCCAATGTTGCAGTGCAATTTCACATTGTTATTAAAATGCAACAAGGAGTGGTGTCGCAAAGAACAGTGAGAACAATTATGTTTAGACGTACACGAAAACGTTTTATGTTTTACACTTAAACAATTGTTACAGAAAGCGTTCATTTTAATATAATTATAACGCTCGTGCGGGTTTAATTTCATAAAAGACGAACAAGAATATAAGTGTTCGTGTTGCTTATTTTTACACAGCGCGCACTTATCGCTCGCGCTTGTGGCGGAGGCCGCGTCCGTGTTGACAAAAGACTTCGTCATATTCAGCGGCGGCCGCGGGTGCCCCGGGTGAGGGTTGTGCGACTTGGAATGCGAGTTGTCAACCGGTCTGTGCGCACTTGCGCCTGCGGAATGACACAATACTTTACTTTGTTCTTTAACGAACTCAATTAAATTTTGATAAGTAGGTATTTTTTCCTTGCGATGAGTAATTTCAAATAATTTAATTGTTTCTGCGTCTAATTTCTGAAGTGCTAAATGTAAAAATAAGAAATCAGACAAATCACCAAGCGGCAATTGCTTGAGTGCTTCTACAGATGAATTAAAAATATTTAGGAAAGAATCCAGTCCGGTTGAACTCGCGTTCGAAAGCGATTTAAATCTCAATAATTGATTAAGATATGAACATGCGAGCGAGCGCGGGTCGTCATACTTGTGCACGAGCGCGTCCCAGAGAACTCGGTAGTTCTGCGCGGTGGGAGGCAGCCCTGCGCAGACGCTTGCCGCCGAGCCAGTTAATTTTCCGACCAAATAGAAAACCCGCTCACTATCAGTGAGCGATGCGTTATCATGGATGATACTTTTGAACTGTTGGTAAAACAGTGGCCAATTTTTGACATCACCGTTAAATGACATTAAATCAATGGGTGGCAGGTGGGGTTTTGATTTGGAAATACCTTGTGAAGCGAGAGAACTATTATTATTATTGGTATTTTCGTTATCAGATAACAACTGTTTTATATAACAGTACATGTCCTCGAAAGTCGTCCATGAATCATAGTCGACCTTGGAGTCAGGGTGCATTTGTAAATTGAGTAAATTATATGAGTCTAACGCATTCTGATAATCGTTACGCATTGTTTCGATATTCAGTGCGCTGGCGCGAAATGCCCTGTATTGGTTGGGATCGGTCTCCGCTTTGTGTGCGAGTTCCAATATGTTTTCCACAGGTTTGTAAATAACATCGCGTCTGACCGTATAAAGTGCAAGTTGATTTTTATTTATATCTGAATTATTTTTACTAGGACTATCTTCAAAACCCACACTACCTCTTTGCTTAGATTTACCCATTATATATGAATATGTTTAGCGGGTAAGTATTTACAGTAGTAATTTGTATAGCGATAGCGGTAAAATATGTAAATAACTATAGCGTGTAAATAAATAATATATAAGTGTAAATGTGTAATATATTATACAATGTGCAAATATATAGTTTAGTTAAGTGCGAAAATAATAATTTGACCCTTCGCTATGCACTCACGTAAATAGCGGTACAGAAAAATATCGTAGCGGTTAAAGAAAACTACCCTCAAATTTGAGGCGGCTCATAAAGTGAGCGGCGGTGACGTGAGCGAATGACTGCGCGAGCAAACGTATGTGAGTGAGCGGGATAGAAGAACACTGCCACTACGGAACTATCCGATTGAACCCGAACGTATCCGTATGTTCAAATATGGCGTATTTTTGACGTATTTAGAACAAAGGAAATGTAAACATGTGCGTTTTAATTTTTATAGCGGAAAATTGAAATAATGTAGGAAATAACTTAGGATACGAATGCACTACGTAAGCGGTGCGGAAATAAAGACAAATAGCTGCCGATGCGGGAAATAAAAATAGATAAATGACAAACTATTTGAACTACGTAGCACAATGATCATTAAATTACACCTTGAAATTATTCAATTTATATGCAATATTAGTTGTTATCCGGTTCGAAGGACCAAAAAGAGATGGTGGCGCCTTTTACTCCATCTCTGGATTATTTTAGAGGGAGTTAGACCCTTGATAGCTGGAGCCAGCCCAAGGCGCTAGGCTGGATATTAAATGGAGAAAAGTGGACTGTATTTTGCGGGGAAGAAATTTGGAAAAAAGCACTTGTATCAACGACACGTAAATATGGAATTATAAGAGGCCGATGAAAGGAAAAAGTGAAAGGCTCATGCGCACTTACCTCGTAGATCTGGTATTCTGGCCGGAATGACACTCCTGGACCTAGTCTGCCACAGCACAGCCGAAGACGGAGGCGAAAGCACACACACCACACTGTCCTTGCTTATAATTAATCAGTTTTTATAATAACACACGCGAGCTCGCACAATTTTGATGCATTCATTAGGGAGGCTTAGCGAAGAGTGATTATGCGATTTTGACGCAAATATTCGTGGCCGTTGACAGGGACGGCCATAGTAAAAGTGCGCATGTTGGAGAGGGATGGGAAAAAGATGGGTTTATGACGTATATACAAGTGCGTTTTCTATTAGAATCTTTGAATTATTAAAAACTAAAAATCGAGATCCAACACAGACATTAATTTTATCAGTTAAATTATCGAAATAATTAATATAAACGCGATCGTTTGATTTGGGTGGCATATAAACTGTACCTATTCTTAATTTTACTTTTTGGTCGTGGTCCTGCACTAACACCCATACGTCTTCACCCTCTCCTTCCCAACTGACGAGCCTATTAGAAGTCAATCGATTGGATACGGCAATAAAACACCCTCCACCGTCTTTTTTAGAAGATGCAGTGAGATCTCTGTCACGGCGATATATCCGGTATCTGTCATCAAGTAGCTCGGCATCATGTATACCGTCATGTAACCATGTTTCTGTAGCGACTATGACGTCAAAGTCAGTAGAGATAGTGGCTAATCTTAAATCTTCAAGTTTGGTCCTGAGACCTCTCATATTTTGATAATATATATTGAATTTTACCAATTACAATACGGTCTTGTATATCGGTCAATACGATGCTTAGCTTCTACGTAACCACACCTGCAGTAGCCTGCTGCGTACTACAGATCCGCTAGTGTGTACTGACTGATATATAAGTAGCACAGAATAAATATGGGACACAAAGAAAGAGTTTCAATTAGCATCAATGCTGATGATTTTTACCCTAGAGATAGCAAATTAACGTATTTATCGTTGGTTTACTTTCAGCGCCAGGAGCCTAGAAATCTAGAACTACGATAGTATTCTTTTTGTATTTTTTTGCTTTTTATTTTGTTTAATCGACGCGGGTCGTTGTGGTTGCGCAGGCGGCTGCCGTGCATGCACCTGTTCCACATGGAGTGCGTGGACCAGTGGCTCAGCAGCAACAAGCACTGCCCCATCTGCCGCGTCGACATCGAGACCCATCTGAACAAGGACGCCGTGTTCTAGGCGGGGCACGGGATGTGAGTGGCGCTTAAATAATACTTAGTTAAGTTTAGTAAAGAACTGATTATACAGTACAGTTTACATATATAAAACTCTTATTTTACTGACTGAGTGATTGATCAAGTGACTGACAGACAAAGCACAGACGAAATGAAAAACTACTTACTGATTGTAGAAAGCTGAAATTTGGTGTTTTCCCAAAATTCCTACTAGAATGGGAAAAATGGGACCTATGCGGTTAAACCGTGGGTGAGAGATGGCTAGGCAAATAATAAAAGGATCAATTATGATGTTTATATTTCCTAGAACCTTAACTTATGTGAATTGAGCTTATTTACAATAAATATTATTGTTTCATTGACTGTTTGTGTGTTTTAGTAGAACTCCGGGGGTCCTGATGCTGGGCCAGCTTCTCGTGGAGCTGCGGGGTGCTGCAGATGGCCTGCTGCTGCAGCTCCAGCGACTCCTGCTGCAGCTCCTGGTTCAGCAGCTTCTGCGAATTGCAGCTCCTGCCGGGGGGAAACGCTTTACTGCCACGGTGTACATACTTGTATATATCACGTGAAATCTCGGTATTGCTAATGCAGAACAGTGCATTTTAGTTCCAAAAGGGCAATATGAGGCATGATATAGAAATGAAAAATGTAATTTAGCTTTCAAATGAATTATCACAAAGTAAAAATCTTAATTCGAAAACTGGTTAAATTCTATCCGTTTTTAAGTGCCCTTTCTAGCTAAGGCATTGTTGTGCATTAACAAAACATCAAAATTTAAAGACTACATTTACAGAGTTAATTATAAGTTCACAATTTGTTAATAAAATTTATTACAAAGTTAAAAGAGCCAGTGAGTGGCTCATGTTGATTTTCGTTAATACATAAATTCACTCACTTATGTTAAAACAATTTGTTACTTTAACTATGAAATTAAATAAGAAAAAAAATAGTTAAACTTTTAATGTTAGAGTAAAAAATATATTATGCTTTAATAAAGGTTTTTTTTTATATAATGGTTTGTTTTACTCACCTACATGCGTGGTCGATTCTCTCGCATATAGCATCTGACGCAGCAATGTTGCCCGACAAGTATGATACTTCTGCAGCAACAGTTGCTAGCTTTTCTGCATAATCCATGTAACCTGTTAATATACATACATTATAAAAGTAAATGAATAGGATTAAACAATCTTTATTATCAGATGTTTATATACTTTTGGATTAATGCCCAGATAGATTGACTATTAAAAATATGCTGTGCTACTTCAAGGATTTGGCACAAGTAATAGGAAGATAGGCACTTTGCTTTACTTAATGTTTCAGGTGCTTATTGCGGTCAGTGGCAGAACCAGAATTTTGGCACCCTATCCCCTAGATCCACCACTAATGAAGGTTTCCTAAAATTCTCAAGAACTGTTAAATGAATGCAAATAATCAAATGGCTCACTGAACAGTGTTCTAAGGTTATGTTTGAGATCGCTGAGAGCTCCCCGCACAGCAACCAGCTGGTCCCAGTGATGCGGTGGTGTGCCATCCTCCCCCCACTCTAGCACCTGTTTCACTAGGCAAATTTCTTTTGTAAGGGCTTCTCTTAATCTGAAATGTTTAGATCTAAATAAAGTTAACATAACTTAACTTCTACTATTTGCAGCATTGAAAGAGGAAGGCTGTTAGTGTCTTATCAGACTACAATTACAGAGTATGATTATTAGTTATATTCAATTAAGTTTATGAATGTATAACCAAGTATAATATAAAGGCGTAAGTGGTTTGAGTAGTCATAGATCATAAGAGTTTTTGTCAGAATTTTGAAGATCCAAAGTAGCTCTTACTCATGTTCGAATTTATTTCAGCTAGGTGACTTCCAGTCAAGTGTCGCTTAAATACACATGAAGCTATTAGACTCTAACCTTTCACTTGTGTCCTGTATAGCGACTAAAGTGACGGTGAGTAGCTGCGTAGCTGCATTAACATTAACCGTAGTAGCCTGTTTGATTAGAAAGTCATGTCCCAGTTTCTCTTCATCCCAAAACACTTCCAAGTCGGGCTGGTTCGCTTCACAAATGGCTTTGGTCAAGAAAAATGATGCAGAAGCAGGTGGAACAAGGCAGACTTTTTGAACGACCAACCGTCTGTACCCACGGCATGCCGTTTTTAAAATACTGAACAGCCTGCGATTGAACATTTTCTGAGGGATGAAATGATAAACTGCCCTACACCATTGTGAAATTTAGAGGGATTTCTAGGTAAAATGAAACCCTGCCGGACCGCGGAGAATTTTGAGACTAAAAAAAATATGATTATGACATTGACATTAGGCTGTTTTTTTTTTAAAGATTTATGGCCTGGATACATTTGGCTGACAGACTTTACGAATGTTGCTATGTGAAATGAACAATGAAGGAATAATAAACGAGACATGATTTAAAACGCTCTTGTTACCATGGAGGTAATAGACCATCCGGAGCGAGTACCTAAGCCCGGAGGTCGTTTTCGTTCACAATTCAAAAACGTGGCCAAATTTTGGCGTTCACCTTTTTAGGGTTCCGTACCCAAAGGGTGAAAAACGGAACCCTATTAATATGCCTCCGATGTCCGTCCGTCCGTCTGTCTGTCACATGGCTCTATCTATTCAACGGAAATAGGTAGAGATTTGAAATTTTCACAGAATGCGTGTTTCTGTGGCCGCTATCACAACAAATACTAAAAAGTTAAAATATATCTATATAAATTGGGGTCTTCATACAAATAACTGTTTTTTCTTCGTCTCATTTCAAGCGCTCTATCTAATGAACCATTATTGTTAGATACCTGATATTTTCACAAAATACGCATTATTAAAGCCTCCATCACAACAAATACTGAAACAGTCAATAATTTTATTCCCAATGCGGATTTTCACACAGGAAAGTTACGTATTTTTTCGAACGTCGCTCTTTACGTACTTTAATACAATAAAAAATAAAAATAAAATGATTTCCTAACTCTAAAACAATAAAAAAAATAGAAAAGCTGAAAAAAAACTCAATAACTATAAAAAACAAGAAAAAAAGTGCGAAGGGTTTGGGATTAGAACCCACGGTCACATAAATGAGTGTCCACGTCTCTCACGAATACACCACCAGAGCACTTACTATGCTGGCGAAATTAGGTATCTCTATGTTTCATAGTTAGAACGAATAGAAAATAAACAAAAGTCTAATTCAAATTTCGAATATTTTTTGTATATTCATTCAAGTCCATGATATGACTAAATAGTTCCATGTTGCCTGTGTTTTTTTTTCTAATGGCCTCATCGAAGTCGCTGACTAAAGAAGTGTGTTTAGTTTTATAAAAATTTGTAAATAGTTATGTTGAATTAATAAATTCTATACAGACGATGATTCCCAATTCCAATATGTGAATTTTCTCCTATCTTCCAATAAAATCTTGTTCGGCTTCGACCCTGCCTGATAGGGTCATACATAAGGTAAGTACTTAGTGTTGTGATTAAATTGATTTTTTTTTCACCAATTGTGAATAGGGATCACATAGAGACGCTCAGTTGTACGGAACCCTACGTATGCGATTCCGCATTTGACTGATTTTTTTGTATTTATCTCTCGTCATAATGTCAAATAAAGAGAGAAAACAAGCCTTCACCGCCCGCGCCGCTCACTTCACCCGGCCCAAAACTTACACGAGCAGGCTTCGGTTATAGGTATAGTGTTTAGGCCTGACTTCTCCATTGGGAATTGTATTTAAACACTTGTATTTAAGATTATATTAAGAACTGTATTTCGGTAGCCATTGTTCAGAGAGCGTCGTGCCATAGACTAACTTACATATACTAAAAAGGCATGTGACCATAGACATAGTTAATACCAACACTACCAACATCTCCCCTTTTATAAGTAATTACACAAATCATACATTACAACTATAACACTTTATACAATGCTAGTTAATCAGAATCACAACTATAATAATCCTTAAACTTAGTTGGTTTTCTAACACTACGACCTCGTCGAGTAACATATTCAGTCAGGTCCGTTTCAGAATTACTTTTTGCTTGCAATCCAGACACAGGGGAATCATTATAATCAGAACTACTTTTTAATAACACACCATCTAATAATCCTATCTCATCTCTATATGTCCAAAAAACCTTTGTGTCACAGTCCATTTCATTAATATTTTTTGGCCAGCCTTTCTTTACAAATTCCATAATTTTTTTTAGAATAGGATCCGATTTTGTTGCAATTTGTATTTTTAACAACTGAGTTTTTGAAATAGGTAGTACATCCCTATGTAACTTAACATGACAGATAACATTGTCTTTTAACTGGTTCATTTTAGCTTCTATTTGACCTGGACAACTTCGTGATAATGTGTCTGCAATGAAAAGTAGCCTACCAGGTTTGTATTTAACCTCTAAATTATATCCTTGCACAGCCAACATCATTCTTTGTAATCTGGCAGGTACTTTGTGCAATGCCTTTTTAAACAAAGTTTCCAGGGGCTTATGGTCAGTCTCTACATGTACCTTTCGCCCATACATGTATTGATGCATTTTAAAACAGCCAAAGACTATCGCAAGCATTTCTTTCTCTATTTGGCAATAATTTTGTTCAGTGGCAGTAAGTGCACGTGAGCCAAATGCAACTGGTTGATTATTTTGTAAAATTACTGCACCCAAGGCAGTTGAAGAGCTGTCAACTGATAAGACAATATCTTTGTTGGTATCAAAATAAGATAAACATGGACTACTACACAAAGCCTTCTTAAGCATATTTACAGATTGGTCTTGGTTGCTGTCCCAGGTAAAGACTGCATCTTTTTTCATAAGTGCCCGTAGTGGCTCAATTAATTTTGAGTAGTTAGGTATGAAGCGAGAAAGATAATTACACATACCTAAAAATCTTTCAAGGTCTTTTCTGCACTTTGGATGTTCCATGTTCATTACTGCCTGTACCTTGCTTGGATCTGGAGACACACCATTAGATGTGAATTTATGACCAACAAACATGAGTTCTGTCACAAAGAATTTGCATTTAGTGTCATTGAATTTAATACCATTTTCCGATGCAATTTCTAAAACATTTCTTAATCTTTCATTTAATTGTTCTACTGATTCTGCAAAAATACACAAGTCATCTATATATGGAATTACTCCTTCAACCTTTTCAAACATTTGCGTGATAATCCTACTGAATTCCTCTGGTGCTGAACTTATACCAAATGGCAACCTTCGAAATTTATACCTACCAAAAGGTGTGATGAATGTGCACAGATCCGAGCTTTCTTCATCCAAGTTGAGCATCCAAAACCCATTTGAAGCATCTAAGAGTGCAAATACTTTAGCATTTTTCATCTTACTTTTTATTTCATCCATGGTCGGCAGCTGATATTTAGGTTGTATAATGTGCTTATTAAGAGCCCTTGGATCAATGCACATTCTTAATTTGCCATTTGGTTTTCTGACTAGAACTAAATTGTTTACCCATTTTGTTGGTTTATTTACTCTCTCAATTACACCTAATTTTTCCATTTTATTCAGTTCTTCACGAAGCTCAGGCAGCAATGAAAAGGGAACACGCCGAGCAGCTTGTACCACAGGAATGGCATCTTCACTCAGTTTTATATTTACAGAGCCCGGAATGCAGCCAAGACCTCCATCAAATTGCTCACTGAAATCAGTTTTTAATTGTTTAATTAAGTTGTGCACTTTTTCATCATTCATACAGGTCACATTGTGTACTCTGACAAGATTAGTATTGGGTTTAACAAAATTCAATTCCATACATGATTTACAACCTAGCAAAGTAGGAATATGACCCTTAATAACTATAAACTTTACCAAATATTTGTTGTTATTAGGATGGACAATTTCTAAATTACATGTACCACATACAGGAACGCTCTTACCATCTAATTGTACCACTCTTTTATTACATGGATTTATTTCAGTACTTTTGATACCAAGTTTATTACAAACCTCCATTCCAATTACATTGCATGCTGCACCAGTATCCATCTTCATAGTGATATTTTGGCCTCTAACAGTAAATTCCTGCGTTATCTCATTTCCAACTGTAGCCACACCTATAAAGAAGTCATTCTCCTCACTTGTCATTTCTCCAGATTGGGATTCTTCAATCACATGTACTTCCTTGTTCCTCCTTGGTGATCTGCGCTTACTCCTACAGAGATTGCTGAAATGGTTCAGTTTGTCACATTTAAAGCAAGTTTTTCCATATGCCGGGCATCCATTAATGACATGTGACTGTCCACAATTCCTACAATTTTTCATGCTTTTATTTTTTTCGCCTCTGGATACTCTTTTCTTCACAAACAGAATTTCCTTTTCTTGTATTTCTTCATTAGAATCATCCTTCTCATTGTCCTCTACATACTTTCTGGAAGCCTCTGCACTTAGTAAAAATTTCATAGTATACTGTAATGTTAGTTTAGAATCATCTTCGGCCATTAATCTTGTCTTAAGTGAGTTGAATTTTGGGTTTAGACCAGCAATTATTTTACTTACAGTTAGGCTCTCTCTCAGGTCGCCGAATTCGCAGCTAATACCTAAATTAATTGCTTTCTGAAAATATTCTTCCAGGTTCATCTTTCCTTGCGTAACCGTAAAGAACTCGTTACGTAAAATTACAATAGATTTCCTTGGTGTAAAATATTCCTCGAATTTGGTTTTCACAGCTGTGAAAGTTTGACCGTCTTTTGGTAAATTAAAACTATTGTATATATCGATCCCTTTTTGGCCGATAAAATTAAGCAAAATGCTTATTTTTCTTTTATCATTAGCGTCCTCTAAGCCGTTGGCGGTAACGTAAATGTCAAGGCGCTGGATCCATTCTTTGAAGTTTTTCGATAAATTACCTTTGAAATCCATTTCTGGAAGCGTCGGTAGATAACCTGACACCATGTTTAGGCCTGACTTCTCCATTGGGAATTGTATTTAAACACTTGTATTTAAGATTATATTAAGAACTGTATTTCGGTAGCCATTGTTCAGAGAGCGTCGTGCCATAGACTAACTTACATATACTAAAAAGGCATGTGACCATAGACATAGTTAATACCAACACTACCAACATATAGTCAGCAGCAGAAGTAGATAAGCTGTCCAGGTGTTCAAAATGACCTACACACGACTTTATTCTTAAGACGTTAAGGGCGTGTGTAGGTCATTTTGAACACCTGGACAGCTTATCTACTTCTGCTGCTGACTGTACTATGTGTTACTTCCATGCTTGAGCGCTAGGGGAGCCCCCGATATCTTCCCAGACTTGGAAGTATGACCCACACGGAAACGGAAAGTAATTCCGCTTCCGGGACGCGAGAAATAATGTACCTGCAAAGTGCAAGTATAAGATACTTCGTAAGTTGTATCAGGTCAGGAAATGGATAGTAGCGTTTATAGTGTAGCTTTAGCTTGTGCACTTCCATTCCCTGACCTGTACTTTCTTTGACCTGACCTGTGCGTGCCTGTGCTTTGATATTGAAATGTAGTATCTCTTAGTAGTTTGTGATATTCAAGAAGGCACAGCTGAAATAGTAATAAATAGTCTTCATAAATAAATATAGATATGTTTATTGAACTAAATATGATTTATTTTGTACAAAATTATATTTTCAATTAAAGACTTAGATAACAATGTTGAAATGGAATGAGGAATAGTCTCGCTGTCTCCTTTTGTCGAGTCTTACGTCGAAGTTCAAGCTGACTAAGCTACAATCTGCCGCAGCAAAGAGCCTCGTGGAATCAAAGTCCAAACTGTATATTGGCGAGGAGCGCTTTGTAGTAAAATACATCTGCAAGAAATACGATTGGGTAGGGTACAGACTTACAGAGTTGACAGCAGAACCACAAAAATTGAAGTAGGTTTTATTTTGATCCGCATGGGAAATAGTTGTATGCTGTGGAATATTTGCAAATTACCTGCACGTGTTTCCGGGCGTTCCTCCGGTCGTACAGCACGCACCGCGAGTACGCGGCCGATCCCGCCACGATGGCGCGGTCGCCGTCCGTACGCACGCAGTACAGGGTCACCATAAACGGGTCCTTCGAGTCGTAAACCTGAAAAAAAAGCATGATTTAGTAAAATGTAAAAATAAAGCATGATATTCAGAAATATATATGTACCTATCTTACGCCATAAAAATATACAAAAAGAATTGTAAGCATTTGCATCGTTAACTCTGTGAAAATTGTTTTCGATTACAATGGCGCCCAAACATTTTCCACATCGCTATAATTTAAAGTCGAACAAACAGAACAAAATCATTTGTTCCTTATCATACTAGAGTTTGAACACGCTGAATATGCATTTTATGCTTTTCGATTAGAAATTACTTTAGTCAATCAGTAAGCAATATAAGAAAATTACCACTTCATAAGTCCTTGTATCAATGAACTGTAGTTTGCCCGCATGGGTAACATAGGCGACCGTGTTTTCATTGTGCCATTGGACATCACGGACAGCTTGCCTGATATTTGGGGTCACGTCTTGGCATGATAATAATTTGGAACTGAAAAGGAAATTTTAATTACGAGTATATTTACATAATGTTACTTGACACCAAAAAAGAACATTTCTAAATAGTCATGTAAATTCTAAAAAAACAGTTTCTTTAATCAATTAATATAATATATTATATTTAACCGAATTCGAAAAAAGGAGGTTTTCGATTCGTTTTTTTTTTCTGTATGTTCCACGATTACTCCGTCAATTGTCAACCCATTTCGATGATTCTTTTTTTAATCGAAAGGTGGTACCTCCGGATTGGTCTCATTTTAATTTGGTTCAGTTCCGAAGATGGGATCCATGAGAAAATGAGGGAACTCCTCGAAATTTGTTGGCACGAGTATAATTTTGGCATCAATTTCAAAGACTACAGTGAGACTTACGTCCCATTGTACCCATGTTTGAATCTGCAGCCAAAAAATAATAATAAAAAAAAACGACTTCAAACGACACCGACTTTGTAGGCTGTCCGAGTTTGAAGTCGGTTTTTATTCTTTTTTTTTTACAGAATGGATACTTGGAAGTTCTTGGCTTCTATCTTTGAAAATCTGGTTGACTTCAAAATAACCAACACGTTTTGAGTCTTATTGTAAAAAAAATGGTAAAATTGAAAAAATTAATCACACATACGTTGCGACATCAAGTAAAAGAGGCTTACTGTTTCCATTGGGACCAATAGCCAGTTTTGTTTGCGACTTATTCAAGGCTAGGCACCTTGTTCCGTCAATGTTGGGCACACTGACGAGATCTGATGCTGCAAAGGACAAATGAAATGACCATGTGTGTACTGTGTTAATTAGGTGAATAAGGATTAAGGTGTGCTATGAAATAATTATACATAGGGCATATCATGTAGAAAAGATATAAATTTCAATTTGAAATTAAATCAGTCCCTTTTGAGACCAGAAACATGATGACGCCCCAGGAGTCGCAAATGTCTATGGACTATGGTGACCAACTTCCATCACGTGGGCCATGCATGAGCCTCTTTGTCTGCCTTTCGCAATATATTCTTAAAGGTGACTTCAGAAATTTACTCTGACATTTCAAACTTGATCAATGTATTATTTTCTCATAAATACATATTATTTTCTTACTTTCATTGCCTGTTATGTACCAGAAGCGGAGTGAATTACTGGTGCTTGAACCGGTTACAGCGACTGACACACTCTCGTCGTTTATGAGCTCAACTGCCGACACTTCTGATAGTCCATCATCATGACAGTCAAGAATATGATGAAGCAGTTCTGGCTTCTGTCTGGTGCCTCTGAACTCATACACAATAGCACACCCATCTCTAAAACATATGATAAATGTATTATTTATCAGTACACTACATCCTCTTCAATCCGAATCCCTCCGTAATCCGAACACCCTCCCCCACCTACTCCACCTACATAATTCTTCACTCGCCCATGACTCGCCCGCATTACATATTACTTGACAAACTAAAATATTGGATTCTTTTAAAAAAGGCATAATGAACATAACTTTTACAGATAAATACACATTTAATTACACAATATTGTTTGTTTTATTCCACAAAAATACCCTATAAATTCTCTTTATACTATAATCCGAATCCAAACGCTCCAGTAGTCCGAATGGAGGGTAAATTTTCGGGGTTCAGATTAAAGAGGTTGTACTGTAGTTTACTTGAATGTCCAGTTTGTTTGTTTTATTTTTAATAAAGAGGTAACAGATTAACTACAAATTTAAGATATTCTGTTGCTGAGTAATAACGTTCTAGGTAGATATTGATAGATAGTGGATGAATTAACTTTTCCTGAAGAATAGTCTCAAGTTCATTCTAACAAAGCAGGCTTTTAAAAACATTAATTTAAGGCTAGTATGTAGTAATAAGTTATGAGAAAGTTGAATTCTGAAATGACCTGTTACCGCAAACAATAAGATTATTCTTTATCACAAATCGTGAAATATCATTTGTCCTGATATCATGTCTGTCCACTTTTGGCACTTCTATGCTCCAGTTATATGGACCATCTTTTAGGCCATGTTGATTCACTGAGTAGCAGATGAGTTTAGTGCCAAGGGAAACAAATACTGCATCTGAGGAACAGAGCTTCAGCCATGGCATGTATTTTGTTTGGTGATTCAGAAATTTCTGAAACATTTTAAACACATTTATATGTAGTTACCCAATAACAATTGGATGGCCATAAAAGAAAAATCTTCAAAAAAAGATATGTACCGGTTTATAAACCCCGTTACACCAATTTCTGGAAATTCGGCACAACGTGTATGGTGAAAGTGCTGGTTGACTGTAAATAAAATATTTAGAATGATTAAAATGTTTTTATCGAAGATAAATTTCATATGTCCAATGAAAAACATACTTGTTCCCTAAGCTGTTGCGTACAGAAAAGAATGATCTCCATATTGTATTGTCTTCAATTATTATGTTCCTTAATGTTTTACAGGTCTGCATTACATGGTTAAGATCTGATAAAGATAAACTCTTGAAGATATTTGACAAAATATCGAGGGGAAGATCGAGTAATGTTATGTTCGTCATTTTGACTATGGATATTCCATTTTTCACATTATTTACTATTATTTTTAGATTATTATTTTATTTTGGTGCATAGTACGCTACGGATTAGAAAACAATAAATAAATAGCAGCTGATAGCTGTCATTGATGACATTTTGGATTGTTTGAGCTACTGTTAAACCCGCATGTTAAAGCATATTTAGAGAGTAGAAACAATGTTCCATGTCAGCGGTTCTTTACATTCAGAACACCTACCAGTGGAGTTTACTGATGAACTCGACTGTACCTAAAATTTCGAAGTGACAGTTCGAATCGATGAACAGACAAATGAGACAGAAAGCGACAACACAACGGTATATTTAATACCTATAAACGGTTTCCTTTTTTATTATTCTGTAGAAAAGCATTAAGAAATGAACGTGAAGTGCTTTACTTGACCGTAAATATATAAAAGTAAAATCTAAAGTTAACTGCTATTGTTCAAAATTCACCTTCGTGCCATGGAATAGTATCACTGAAATAATGGATTTATTTAAACAGGGTATGTTAATTTTAATTCCATACTTTTCGTGGAATGCTCGTGTGCGATTCTGTGAAGTTAATTGTTGATGCGTTTATAAAAAGTCGGGTTAACCCTATTAGTGTGACGCATTAGTTGTGCGATCTCTATCAAGGCCGTACGATCCAGTAACTGGTACGCGCGCTGCGCGATAGGATAGGACATTGCGCTGGGCGCCGTCTCGCCATCGGTGGGTGGATCAGGATAGTGTTTATCTGAAGTCGGGTGGTTATCTATCGCATGTCGATGTCCGCAGTCCGCGGTATTTGCGGCTCGCTCGACTGCGCAGTGCACGCCTCGCGCCACGCTCGAGCTAATTGGATACGCAATCATTGTCTTCGCTTCGTCGGTTCTGTGTAACATAGGAAACGCGGTGATCGTTTGCTCATGTGGTTAGACCAGTGATTTGTTATTGTGTGGCTAAAATCTTGTGAGACAAAATTTTGTGATACATTACTAGCCTCAAGGTAGGTACAATTTACAGGAAACATAATTTTCATATTGTTATTTATACACATTGTTTTGTAACAATGATGGGATTCTTTTTCCTTGTGAATGAAAGCATCCAGTTTCAATATACTCTTGAACTCTATAATAAGAGTATTTTCCTCCCTGTAATCTAAAGAATTTCATTGTATCAGTTTCAGTAATTTTTTAATAAAATATTTACATGTTTTCCTGGTGCATATTCGGTTCAGTCATGTCTTGAACACAAATGTTCAAAGGAACAATTGGTAAAGTTAATATTGTTTGTCACAGGTATGAAGGGACCTACAAGGCAGGCACCACCAGTGCCCGGGTTCAGTGTTAACCGCTACTCACCAGTGACCAATTGGAATGACGATCCATTTGGTGCAGACGTGTTTGAACCTACCCCACAAGTGGCCAAGAAGAAGCCGCCACCTAGGCCACCACCACCTAAAGTCAACAAGCAGCCTGATATACCGGCAAAGCCTTCACACTTCATGAGGAAGCCCACTGTTCTTACATCGCTCCTGTCCAGGAAGAGTAAAAATACAGTCCCTAATTCAGTTAGTCTTGTAAATACAAATAGCAATCCTCTAATGGATGGCAACAGTGAAGTGGATGCCACCAAAATGTTTCCCAAGTGTGAGCCAAAAAATGTCCAGAATGTACAGATGGGAGCACTGATTGACCTGTCATCGCCCCCGAGTTCGCCGACCTTCACAACAAGGTCCAGCAGTGATGGCCTTAGTGTTGACAGCTTCAGTTCCGACGCCACTACTTCCACAAACCATCACAATGCATTTAATAACGGAAACGCTTCACAAGCTGAAAGCGGTTTTGAGGATGACTTTGATCTGTTCATGCATTCTAGGAAAAAAATTAACAAAGAGGACACTTTGGATGACTTTACATCAATAGATCCGTTCTCACCTCCTGCTTCAAATAAACCACCATTATTGAAGAAACCAATTTTGAGTAAGGATCTGTTTGAAGTGTCTAGTAATATGAATCCAAGTGTGCCATCTGCGAGGGGTCCTACAATAATCAGAGCCAAGCCGGCCAGGCCCAAACCTCCCGACAACTCTGCCCTGTTGAAGAGTACATTTAGTAACCTACCCATCATTGCCATGAATGTCAACACTACCACACCCATACAGAAGATCAACAATGGATTTGGAGACAGTTTTGTAAGTACTGCATTTCATTTCTTTATTTTCTTTGATGATGTCACTGGCTCATAATAACAATGATACTAATTTATCACAATCATCCCACTAATTAGGGTTGTAATTGTGCAATTCAGATAATAGCCCTGAGCTCATTGTTATAATTACATGTACTAAGTAAAGTCCATCAGAACACATATTATAACACATTTGTTAATTATTTTTTAAATTCTAATTCTATAGTGTAATTGTAAAACATTTACGTTCGGCAAGTTAAGTAATGACCTGACCTACAATAGACTGGTGTTTTTTCCTAAAATCGTAGACTAACTTAGCTTTGATCAGTAATGATGCTAAATACTGTACCTAATAAAATATAACTAGCACACATAAGTCTCTTAAGACAGAAACAAGAAGTATAAGCATTACTTTGATTTACTGATCTTCACACAAAATTACTTAGGTATTTATAGCACAACACGCCTTAGAAGGCGCGCGGCGAAGCACTAAAGTCGTTGCCGCAGAGTCCATTATTCCTTAATCCGCGCGCCTTCTGTGTTGGTTGTGTCGAGCTATATTTAAAAGTAGGACCTATGCACTTGTCCATGCATTTTTCTAACATTAGGGACGCCTATAAAATTCATCATGTTTTTTTTTTCATCTGCTCTAGGTGAGATCTATTGCGTTTCTTGAGTAGGTCTGATGGTTCTTGCAATGGGGACTATCGTTTCTTTGCTCACCAGTTGGCGCCACTGTTGACTAAGGTCCAGAGGTTAGCTGTCAAAGGCGACTTTATAAGATCGGCGCCGAAACAAAGTTTTCAATCTTGAATCTCATTAAGTTTATAAATTATAAATAACCATCATCATATCGAGTAGCGATGCCGCAATGTTGTGCAGTTCTGTTATGTTAGGAAAAAAAAAACATTTTTTCAAAGCTTTCACATTTATCGCCAAATAATCCTAAATATTGTGATAATAACACGAAGGAGATCACTTTTCAACAGGTAAATTAAAGAAATTATAATTCATATCACGAAGCCCGCCAAAACCAGTGAAAAGTGAATGTTATTGGACCTCACGCGATACTAGCGCCTCTAGTGGCTAATTCACACGCGATAGCCCCCATTATCTTGATTTCTTATTGCCGGTCATGGTCGCAATTGTTATTCAATTTTAAATGGCTCTTAAAGATTCAGGTTTGTCTATGGTTGCTTTGTTTTAATGTGCAATTTCGAGCATTTGATTTTTTCACGTTACCTACTTTCTGTTGAACTGCATAGGGGTTCGTTGAAAAGTCGGGGCATAAAAAAGGTTTTATATTCCTAACAGACTGTGTTTTTGCACAAAAGTAGATGTAGAATTTGAAATAGTCCATGAGTCACAGAATGTCCAAGGAAAAATTACACCCACTTTAAGAGTTTAAAGACACCAAAATTGCAAACAAACGAATCTGGCACCAAGTTTTAACTACTTTTATGGGTTCTACGTATTGTCGAAGTATGCGACAAAAGTTACTAACACTCGTTTGCATAATATGCATTCATCACGCTATTGTGTTATTTAGTCACGAACAATGTTAATGACACTCGTAATGTTGCAAAAAAACTGAGCCAAAAAACTGAATCAATGTCAAGTGAGCAGGTATATAGTCACGCACACAAACAGCATATCACCATCGCCGCGGTAATGCACACTTGTGTCTTACGTCAAGATGATTACCTACTGTCGCAATGTCGTTTCCATTTTGTACACTTTTTATAACTTTTTCAAAATACCTACACGATACGATGCGGCGCTGACATAGGCTGAGTTCAGACGAGTCGACCCAAGCAGTAGAGCAAACGTCTTATTGCGCGTGCGAAATCCGATTTCCAGTCGGTAGATGTGTTTAAAGATAATAAATATGGACCACTATGGACCCTATAAGCCTCCGATTTAGAGTCTTTCTACCATAATGGGCGACAACGCGCCAGAGAAGAAAGTCCATTTCTAGCTGTACTGTGTTTACTGGCGGCACTGATTGTTTGCCCACCTTAAAGTTACAGCAAAAAATATAATTCCGTTGTTTAGGTATTGTCACTTTCTAGAGAATATTTAATAGCACTACTGAAAACGCAACTCGCGCTCAACTCGCTCTTACCGTCATTTGTTTCATCCGGAGATGGTGAGTGAATCATTGGCCCGCAAAGTGGTACACACACAGTAACAAGTGCACAGACGTCCTCGCGCGCAAACATTGACACTTCATTCGAATTGTGTTCGAAATCCTGCTTTTATAGGCCGTGTCCGCCCTGTGGATTAGAGATGTGATGGCAATCATTGATAAATTTTAGGAGTCCAAGCTGTTCTGGGATCACGAGGCGTCCCCGGAGAGGGAGGCCTCGCCGCCGATGCCGAGTGTGCCGCCGCCGCCGCCGCCGGCCGAGGCCGAGGCCGAGGCGGAGGCCTGGGACGAGGCGCCCGAGAACCGGGAGCCCTGCGCGATAGCCCTGTTCGATTACTTCACCGACCACCCGGACGACTTGTGTTTTTCGGTGAGTGACATCATGAGTACTGACTGGGGCTCTGGTACAGAGAGAGCGTAAGTTTAGGTTTCTATCCTAAATAAGCATAAAGTGGCATAAGCTCTTCCGTTTTACTGACTCACTGACTTTGTGGTGTATTTTGTGATATCATTATCAATAACTAGCTGGTGTCTGCGCAGGATTAGTATTTCGAGTAGCTTATATACACAATATCTTTATAAATTGTAGCCTATGTGTTATTCTGATGTATAAGCTATATTATTGTAAAGTTTCATTAAAATCCATTCAGTAGTTTTTACGTGAAAGAGTAACAAACTTTCGCGTTTATAATATTAATAGGATATGTACGAGTATGACACTATTCCGTTACTGAATGACTGACTGCTGACTGATCGGGTGCCGAAACTACTGGTCGTAGCGTAGAGAGCTGAAATTCTGCATGTAGGTTCCTTGGTAAGTGTAGGGGATCACCAAGAGAGGATTTCCCGAAATTCCCACTGAAACGGCAAAAAAGGGACCTTCGCGGGTTATACCGCGGGAGACTGCTAATCCATATTAATAGGGATGACGACGGGGTGAAGAAATCGAAATTCTAATTAGTCCGTCAGTCAGGTAATAAAAAAATATTAGACACGTATTTTTCGTTTTATCAAATTAACAAAGAATTACTAAGTTAAAACGCATTAAAGTTGGAGAGTGGGGGGCTAACTACGTCACCCTTAGGTACAAATCGTACCTAACCGTGACGTCACGCGACATTTCAACTCAATATATCTCCGTATAAGTTTGATTACGTGAAAAAAGAAAAAAATAAGTGTCCAATACTTTTCAATAATCTTCCTGATAGACTAAGAAAAAAAAGTCGTCGTCATCCCTATTATAAATGCGAAACTAACTCTGTTTGTCTGTTACCTCTTCACGCTTCAACCGCTGGACCGATTTGGACTTTGATATGGAGATAGTTGGTGGTGCCGGAAAAGCGTACAGTTCCCGCGGGAACTATGCGTTTTTCCGGGATAAAAAGTAGCCTATGTCCCGAGACCGTAGCCGTTCTCGGGACTACAACTATCTTCATACCAAATTTCATCAAAATGGGTCCAGTAGTTTTCACGTGACGCGCGGTCAAATAAACAGGTCAAAAATTCTTAAAACTGTTGGAATGTGTTCTGTTATCGATTCTAAGTATCCCCAGACAACTTTTTTCGTGTATCTCCCATGTATAGAAATACCTTTTACTGTAGTTATAAGCTGTCTAAAGTGTCTACTAAATTGAATAAACTAGGTTTCGTAAACCAATCAAGCAATGAACAATGATCAAAGTATGTGTAGGTACCTATTTTCACTAAAAAACGAGGAAAAGGTTGTGGGGGCTAGGGAGGGCGGGGGTAGCAAGCGAGAATCTCACGATATCACTCGAAATGGGGTTGAAAAATCGTCAAAGTTACCTCACGTACTTTATGGACGCCCCCTTTCATTCTCTTTCTAAGGCACACAACCACTGGCTGGTTGACAACCACTGGCCAGAAACACGCGGACTACCTTTTTGAGTCGGTATTTACTTAACATTTAACCCCCCTCGCCACCACAGTCGTCATATCATGACAGAGTTTATAACATGCCTAAAAGAGATTACGGGTCATATAGAGTTTGCGATTTAGATGTCGAGTAAATTGTAAAAATAATTTATTCTTTGAGATTATTCTCATTTGCTCTATCTGCAACATGAGGGTTGCAATTATGTAATTATTTAAAAGGTAACAAATAACCATTCACGTCATCTATTATTTGGGTCTGCTCTGTAGACACCCATTCTGCACAATGACGGTATAATAATTGGATAAATTTGTTGACATAATTTGTACTGGATTCGAAAAAGAACTCGATCAAGGAAAATATGTACTTAGGTTAGAGTATTTGTACTTAGATTTTGTAAATAAATATGTATCTAAACAAGCAACAATTAGGTTGTTTGTTTATGAGCCGCGTCCGTTGGCAAAGTGCCGAACTATTATTAGACGTAAATATGTAGGTGGTACTCTTGACTTTCCCAAACTGCTTATCTATTATCATTATTATTTAATCAAGGACCTAAAATGAGATATAGAAGTGTAGGTACTGTGCGATTTTTTTCTATACTCATATCATATGAAACATAGCATCACCTGTGTGTGTTCTAAAATTCTGTAACCTACCTACAAACTAAATCTCTATCAATCTTCAAGCTCGTGCAAGAACAACAGACAGACGCTTATATGTATATCAAATATGGATTAGAAAACGATTAAACAGTGGAGGGAGAACTGTCAATACGCCCGATAAAAAAAATACAGTTATTAAATTGAAGCACGCAATGCAATGGCAAACGATTGCGATCCGAATGCGCGAGTATAAAAAAGGCTACTTTTTATCCCGGAAAACGCATAGTTCCCGCGGGAACGCAATAACCGAATTCCACGCGAGCGAAGTCGCTGGCAGAAGCTGGTTGAATAATAAAGTAGTTCCTCGCCGCATCTGTCTGTCAGTTCGCGATAAATTCAAAACCGGCCAAGTGCGTGTCGGGCCACGCGCAAATTATAGGGTTCCGAAGTTGAGGATGCCCACAGTACCTTTTTAAGACATATTAGCATCTAGCTAGCCTGTGGTATGACGTGCCCGCCCGACGCCCCTGCCGCTCGAGAAAAATCATCATTATAAGTTGGTCGACTATTACTCGTAAGTTTGTACAGCCTACTTAGCTCTGATAGTTTTCCTTTCAACTACGTTATATATGCCACAACCTTGATTTTTTTTCAGCCATCCAAATACCACCATTTAGCTGGCAGGGAAGCCGTGGTGGCCTTGTGGTTCGACCTACCGCCTCTCATGCAGAGGGTCGGGGGTTCGATTCCGGCTCGCACCTCTAAGTTTACTTATGTGCGAAATTCAATTTGAATTTACCACTGAGCTTTTCGGTGAAGGAAAACATCGTGAGGAAACCTGCACGCACCTGCGAAGTAATTCAAAGATGTGTGTGAAGTCCCCAATCCGCACTGGGCCCGCGTGGGGACTATAGCCCAAACCCTCTCGTGATGAGAGGAGGCCTGTGCCCAGCAGTGGGCCGTAAATAGGCTGTTGTAGTAGTAGTAGTAGTAGCTGGCAGGGGGGGGGACACGTGACTCTAACAAAAAATAGCACTTTAAAGCTTAATATTTCACAAACGCATCACTTAATCAAATAATGGTTTTAACAAACCCACAATATTTTTTTAAGACCTATTCAACGATATGCCGCACCATGGGGTACGCAAGAAAAAAAAATTACATCCCCACTTTACGAGTAGGGGAGGTACCCTATAAAAAAATATATTTCAAAATTTTATTATACCACTTTGTCAGCGTAACTAATATGCATATTCATGTCATGCCAAATTACAGCTCTCTAGACCTAAGCATCTCCGAGCAATAGTGCGGACAGACGGACGGACGGACATGGCGAAACTATAAGGGTTCCTTGTCGACTTCGGAACCCTAAAAAGTACTGAACGGATTATTAAGCCATTTTCACTTATAGATGGAGGGGTTCATTAGAGGTAGGTTTAGGTGTAGGATTTGTAGAACTACTACACGAATAAAGCCGGGACGGGCGGGCCGCTACTAATTTATAAAAGCAGTGGCTTTGAGAGATGTAGACCTCGGTTCGGTAGTTCATTTTTGCATAACTTAAAATAGTTCTTAAGTGTTTTGAACACCGTGTAGCTCCGAAAAACTGAATCTACAAAAAACCCAAGTATTTAATTTTGGAACCTGATCACAAAATTTCACGAGAATCGGTTGAATGCAACCTGTAGAGGAGAACAAAACAGACGGACGTATGTCTGCCGTATACTAGACGTAGGAATGCTTTCGTATGAAAGCATTTCTGACTAATTCTGACCAAGTTGGAACGGAGGCTTCACTCGCTTGGTAAAAAAACATATTTACATCACCCTTGGCCATAAAGTGGGATTTTCTGCCCGCTACGCGGAGAGACAATCTCACTTCTTGGCCAAGGCAAGACGTAAAACTTTTGACAAACCACGGGCGGTAATTCGTAAAGCCCCAGATCGCATATGTATGGCCCTCACCTTCGGTTCGGGCCACAGAAACCTGCGATCTGGGACATTTACGAATTCACCACCCTAGGTCTGTAATGTACTATTAAACGCCACATTCTGAATCGTGGCGTGTCAAAGGGCCCTTCTAGAGAAAACTAACCACATCCATAGTTTCGTTCATAAGCAAAGCATTCATACCGAAGCTAATGCCCATATAACAAAACGAATGAGTTTTATCGGCTTCGGGTTAATGTGCGCGAAGCAAGAAGTCGACGACGTAAGCATTTGTTTTGAAAACTTAAGAATATAAATATTCCATTAATTTACCCTAATCTATGATGAAATCAATCTATGAATGTATGATGTAAGCCGTGGTGGCCTAGTGGTTCTACCTACCGCCTCTCATACAGAGGGTCCGATTCCGGCTCGTACCTCTAAGTTTATTTACGTGCGAAATTCAATTTGAATTATTAACCACAAAAGTGAGGAAACCTGCACGCAACTGCGAAGTAATTCAAAGATGTGTGTTAAGTCTCCAATCCGCACTGGGCCCGCGTGGGGACTAAAGCCCAAACCCTCTCGTGACAAGAGGAGGCCTGTGCCCAGCAGTGGGATGCAAATAGGCTGTAGTAGTAGTAGTAGTAGTAGTATGATCACAACAGGATTACAAATAAAAATGGGTGTAACATGCGGCGCAGGCATCAGGAGCGATAAGTAACTCGTCATGTGGGAGTTCGTCAGGCATTCTATTACTTAGTTCGTTGTTTTAATGTTTGCGTTGAACGATATCGTCCAACCATCTGGTGACGTGACGTGGGCTGTTTGGGGCTTTCTGTTGACATAGGTGTGGAATACCAGTTGTTTATTTTGGCGCGCGCGTCAGAATAAATTCGCTGACGCTCGGCGAACTGATAAAATCGGTTCCATTCACTCATTGTAGTATGTTGCGATAACAATGACGGGAACTCCTTATCGGTTTTTATGCAGGACGGAGGACACACAAATGAACTTTTAACAACTTATTTGCACTGAAGTACGGAGTTGTGTTTAAAAATTGAACTTCAATGACAGATGTCGTATTAATAATAATACTAATATTAATAATAATACTACCTACTCGTACGTTAAGCGGTTATGGAACATTGATACTATTGCCTGGGCCTATATTCGAAGTCTTAAACAGGGATCTCGCTGTTCCATATAGGATCGCTCACGCGTCAAGTTGAACTTTAAATGTAGCTGCTTAAAGTTCACGCGACGCGTGAGCGATCCTATAGGGAACAGCGAGATCCCTATTTTAAGACTTCGAATATAGCCCCTGCTTATTAATAGATGCATTACTACGTAATCAAATTTAAAATAAAACATAGAAGGTCATTATTAATTTCCAATTATACTCTCCAACTCCAACGTTCTTTTCCAAAACAAGCGTTATTTTTGGATCGGAAAGGCGTTAATTGTGAAAATGTGTGTTTAATGTAAGCACAGGAGGTCGATGAAATTAGCCCAAGTATTTTCGATCTGTAAATATAAGTATGACATTAAAATACCACTGTCTCTTTTCAGACGATTACTTGATTAGATTAGATTAGATATATTTTTAACAGCTGCACTCATCGTGATAAAATTGTTAATGCTAAAGCCTGATTCATCATATGTTTATTGCAAGAACAATAAGAGTCCGCTTATCGTCCATGGATTGGAGCCTCTAATTATCACACAGATGCGTAGAAGCATGTCCTATTTGATCGGAACTCTGGTATCATTTAAAATGCGAGACATTTCGTTACGAGGTGAAGGCCTCAATAGCACACTCGCATAAACAGTAATTTTTTATCAGCTCTATTGATAGCGACGGCGAATCTTTATTATCTTATACTTTAAACGCGCTGATCTTGTATATTACTTTCTATCTTTATTTATTTACACAAGTAATCTCAGAAACCTCACGATTTGGACGAAATTTGAAATAGGAAATATGGGGGTTTGCGCGGGCGACAAATCGATCCAGCTAGGTCTCATATCTGAGAAAAAACGGTTTTTAGCCATTTTCACCCGAACAAAGCTCGGCCGCCTACGTACTAAGTACAAAATATAGTAGGTGCACTGCACACGGTTTTAGATATCTCTAGAATTTACAATTGTATTAAGTGGATAAAAAGAATGTTTTGTAGCGAGGCCATTTCAAAATTACGGAATATGTTTATGAAATAGATACTTACTGAATATTCATCGTTGTCAATCCATACTGTATAATGTTGTAAATGCGAAAGTAACTGTCTGTCTGCTGTTAACTCTTCACGCTTAAACCGCTGGACCGATTTAGATGAAATTTGGTCTGGATATAATAATTATAGTTGGGGTCCCGGGTAAGGACATCTTCCCGGGTTTAGACCGAGTTTTGGCCTGCGACTTCATCCGCTACATGTCCGCTAGTAATTCGGTAACAGCGTTCCCGCGCGGGAACTATGATTTTCTTTCGGTACAAAAACTAGCCTTCGTGTTGACCTGTTTTATAATCAACCCCCATACTAAACTTTTGAGGCAATCCAACTGGTAGTTTAGTAGTTTTAGAGTTAAAGCCGGACATACAATTTTTTTTTTCAAAAATCTTTTCTTTTGTGTATTAGTTGTTTATATAGCACCTCGACTTGATCGTTTTTAGGGTTCCGAAGTCCACAAGGAACCCTTATAGTTTCGCCATGTCCGTCCGTCTGTCCGCACTATTGCTCGGAGATGCTTAGATCTAGAAAGAGTTGAAAGCTGTAGTGGCATGAAAATACATAGTAGTTACGCTGACAAAGTGGTACAATAAAATTTTAAAATATTTTTTTTATAGGTTACCTCCCCGACTCGTAAAGTGGGGATGTATTTTTTTATTGACATATAGTTGAATAGGTCTTAAAAAAATATTGTGGCTTTGTTAAAACCATTTTTGATTAAGTGATACATTTGTGAAATATTAAGCTATTTTTTGTTAAGAGTCACGTGTCCCCCCCTCCCCTGCCAGCTAAATGGTGGTATTTGGATGGCTGAAACAGGCTAGCTAATAAGTCTTAGAAAGGTACTGTGGGCATCGTCAACTTCGGAACCCTATAATTTGCGCGTGGCCCGAAACTCACTTGGCCGGTTTTGAATTTAATTTATTTTTAAGTTACAGACGCGACTTTCATACAGACTTATTTTTTTTAGAATAGATAATGTATCTGTTAAAATCTCTGTTTGTGGAGGGTACGCTAAACTTGTTTTCTTTTATTACAGGTAAATTCGAAAATAACTCTAATAAGGCGTGTGGACGACGAGTGGCTATACGGGAGGGCGCGTAGCGGGGCCGAGGGGGTGTTCCCGGCCTCCTACGTGGAGGTCAAGGTGCCCCTGCCGAGCGAGGCCGCCGGCGGGCCGGCCGCGACCGCCACGGCTCTCTACGACTTCCGATCCGACCAGCCCGGAGACCTGCCCTTCTACGCCGGCGACACCATCACACTCCTCTCGAAACTCAACAACGAGTGGTACTACGGCGAATGCAACGGCGCCCAAGGACAATTCCCCTACAACTACGTCCAAATTAACTCGTGAAAGTGTTCAAGCCAAATTTACAAGTGATTCGCAAGACTGAAGTCGATACCGCCAATGAAAAATGGCAATTAGAAATAAATTACACGTGAAAAATTGTTCGTAAAAATTCGTGTAACGCGTCAGGTTTGGTGGAGGTAAATTTACAAGTGATTTGAAAGACTGAAGTCGCTCTGCATAGTGCTTTCGATGAGTCCTAGACGCGAAGTGAATTGTTTAGGAAACAATACGATGAGTGCAATATTGTCATGTATTATATTGAAAGGGTTGAGAATAAATTTTCCATAATCATTAAAGGCTGCTTGATTTATACTAAAAGTCAGGGAGGCTCCTGTGAAGCCATAAGTGTACAATTAACTAGCGTTTTCGCACTAACGTTGCCATAATAACTTAGCGTCTTTTCTACCCTAAGCACTGATAAGGGCACTGTATGAAATATCCGTAAGTAGGTGTAGTGGACAGCAACATGAAATGTAAATAGATCACATTGTAAATTCAGTATTAATATATGTTTTTAGTGTATAAGTTATTATATGTTAGTTACTTTCATTTCGATCTGACTAAGTAGCTCGTTAATTTGGTCAGAATTCATGCATGGCGCTTTGTTGGTAACCATATACTTTGTTAAAACAAAGTGTGGTATACTACAACCGATTATATTTTAATTGTTGTTTATTTGGTATGTTGGATAGGTAGGTTTTAACGTCATGTTTTTGTTATCGAAACATAGAATAAGCGCGGTCACTTAATCATAAAATGATATCTTGCCGTTTACTTATCAATATTGCGTCTATCCGGTCGAATCATTAATAATTTTAATAATAATGCGATATTATCAGTTCCTCGTTTCCACCCACTGTTATTGTATATTCTGATTATTTTGTATTATTTTGAAGGGACCATAACGATAAGTGCCTTAAGTATACAATCTCCAATAATGTGTATATAAATGAATATTATTATTTATGTAGTTTTAATAAAATCTAATACCATTGATATTTGTTTCCATTTTCCTACCTAAACAGCAAGCACCGCAGCAATATGGGAAAAGATTAACCTCTCCCTAAAAATATATCAAGTGAATGATAATCCAGTAACTTATATAAAATCAGAACTACCGGATTTCAGCATGTGCGCGAAATCGGGTAGTTCTGATTTTTTGCAGGCTTGCTTATGATGTTGGCCTAATGTATAATCCAAGTATGTGACCTCGAGCAGCGAATGCAACTTTGACAAAAATAAACAAGGTTTTTCAAACGACAAGGTTACTGGATCATAATGAATCCGACTTTAAAGACCAATAAGGCCGCTGTTTATATCTTATAGTATAAGCGCGCTAATCGAAAATTTAATTGTATAGGGATCTACGGCGGCGATAATCGATACGCGGGGAAACTCATTTTGACTCAACCTGTCGCCCAAGTAGTCTAAATAAAACGAAACTGTCCGATCAACGCATAGGTGAAACTACTTAACGTAGAAAGCTGAAATTTGGTGTGTAGTGTTGGAGAGTATTTCCCCAAATTCTTACAGGAACGGGAAATAATGATGGGACCTACGCTGGTTATACCGCGAAAACGCGGCGTCTAGGTTCATAAAGCATTTCTTCGAAGGAGAATGTGGGAGAAAACATCGTGTTCTTGTTTTTTCAAGTAGCGTAAAAAAGAACCTACTTTACGATAGGCTATTTTTTTTATAACGTGAAAGCCAACGCCGTCACAATGAAAGTCCGATTTCATCACGTACAGTGAGATTTATTATATGAACAAAAATAATCTATTACTTATTTAAAAATATTTACAATTCCTTAATATACAACTTAACTTCAACATACCCTGTTCGCTTTTCAACCGTTGCTTTAATTTTTTGAAGGAACGTGTTGATGGCAAGACTCGATTTCCGATTCGGGAAATAAACATTTGTTGTATTTAGGTACAGGTCATAACCACGTCATAACTATTATAAACACAGATGTGCACCGACACAAAAAAATATGCTCATTCACAACATGTTGAAAAGGGAAAAGAGGGCGGGATTCCTTCTAATGTAGAATACATACTTAAATATATATTCACTAATTATCTAATAACACAGTCCCGAACATTGCCTAGTATATTTTATCCGATTTCGCAAAATTACATACAATACGTAATCATATCTTTCGCTGCTAAAAAGCACTCGAAGCTTCGTTCTTTTTCATTCAGGTACATAATAAAATTAAAGTTCATTTTCTTTGTCCCATATAACTATAGGTATGTATGCCTTTTTCATGTAAATAAGGGCATTAAATGTTAAAATGGAAACGAAAAATTCGAGTTAAAAGTGGAGATTACATAAATCGAATAAAATGGGAACGTTTTTACCTTGAGATATGAGAGAGCAAAACAACAAATTCGATTCTTTTCAGGTTTACATATACATACATACATATATATAGGGTCAAGCAAAACATTGTGATGATATTTTGACCACAGAATCGGCTATCGAGTCTAAGTATGTTTTTTAGGTTTTTAATTTTTTTCGAGTTGGTATTTTTTTTTGTATGATCCTTTATGGGATTGAGGGTTGATTGATTGATACTTGAATCATATACACGGTGGGTCAGAAAATATGGCAAATAATTAACCCACAGTATCGGCTATCGATTCTAAGTATATTGTATAGGTCTTTAATTTTTTTAGAGTTGCTAAAAAAAAACATTTTGTATAGGATTCAGGCGTCGCTCACACAACCAAACTCATATACAATTTTGTACAATATACTTAGAATCGATAGCCGATACTGTGGGTTAATTATTTGCCATATTTTCTGACCCACCATGTATATATAATTTTTTACCAAGTCAGAAAAGATTAAAAACTTAAAAAACATGTTTAGAATCGATAGCTGATTCTGTGGATAAAATATCGTCACAACGTTTTGCTTGACCCAAAAAAGGACAAACTATATTCAATTAGTAAATAGGATCAAGCTTATATAAAAAAGTTACCTATTTGAAAACAGTCGCAGTGAATTCCATAGCGCTACTTTATTTTTCTTCTATATTTAACCTCGCTCTAACCGTCTCAACAACAACAAGACCAATGTTTAAAATCTTATGTTAAATACACATTAAGATAACAGCGTTTTAACAAATGGAAGCTTGCAATTTTCATATGGTGATGTAAACTACACATGTGAAGCATGTAACTACGTATTTGATGTCCCCATTTCATTTATTGAAAAATTTATACACCATAAGGTCGGTTTGATGAGATTTTAACACTTGTGAGCCTTATATTTGGAACTATAAGGTTCAAAAGTATTGGCATCTTGTGATAATATACGGTTTTCCCTCATAGGGATCGACATCCGTATAGCGTAAGCATTACATTTATAGCTCGAGACGCGAAATGATGCAAGCGTTAATAAAAGCAGCTCAGCTTCTGAGACTAAACTATACAAGCACACTACTCATTCAATATAGTGTGGATATAGCATGTGATAAAAAATTTGGAATTTATACATAAAAAACTCCCCTTCTGAAGTCAGTTGGCGTCCGATGAATATGGTAATTGATTGTAGTTAACATATTCATCCCATTGGCCATGTAACTTTAAAATTGTTAGTTTGCTAAAGATTGACACCAAAAAATTACTTTGAGAACAGAGTTATTACTTACTGATATATTTTTGAGATTTCTTGTTGAAAAGTCCAAGTAAAATGTAGCTTTGTTCTCATGCGCGTGAAGAATGTTAGTGTTGGGTATCGGGTATGTTGCGATTTCTCGAGGTTTACGTATTTACAATCAGCGTAATGTGGGTTTAGTCAGGCCTGTAGATGGGTATTCTGGGGATGTACTCTATGAGTAAGACATACTCCATCATGGAGGACGAGTCGCAGTGCTGCTTCGTGAGCCGCCAGCGCAGCCCGAGCTTGTTGTACAGCCGACTATTCTCCCACTCTAGGAGCTTATTCAGGGAGTGTTGTGTCTGTAAATGACAATATGACTATGCTTAGTGTCCTTAGCCTGACTTGCACCAACGCCACTAACCTCGGGCTAGTTCTAACTCGAGTTAAGTTGATACAGCTAACCCTGAATTAAGAGCCTTACCCGAGGTTAGCGGCTTGGTGCAAGTGGGCGTTACAATTTATAGTTAAAATAAGTCAAGCAAAACGTTGTGGAAATATTTTACCCACAGAATCAGCTATCGCTTCTAAGCATGTTTTTGGTCTTTTTTTTTAAGTTCTAAAAAAGTTTTGTATGGGATTCAGGTATCGCTAACACCATCAATCCCGTACAATTTTTTTTTACTAACTCGAAAAATATTAAGAACTTTAAAAAAATGAAATAAACATTAAATCGATAGCTGATTCCGTGGGAAAATATCGTCACGTTTTGCCTGACCCCGTATCGTATGGCCGATTGATATTTTTGCTACTTACTCTTTTACTTAGACATATGACAGGCCAGAGGGAGCACCCGAGGGTGCAGCAGCAGCAGACGCAGCCGCAGAACAGCCACTTGACGTTGACGGGCAGCGTTTTCTTCAGCACGCTGTTGATGCGGGCCACGGTGGCCTGGTACTCCTCGGGGGCCACCCGGGACTGCAGCCCCGAGGGGAACTCGCTGTTGAACCGGTTGCTTAGACCAAAACTGAAAATAGAGATGACATTTTATTGAGACTTAAGTATGTTTTGCATTGTGAAAATAGCTAAAAATAATATCTACTACTACTACTACTACAGCCTATTTGCGTCCCACTGCTAGGCACAGGCCTCCTCTCATCACGAGAGGGTTTGGGCTAAAGTCCCCACGCGGGCCCAGTGCGGATTGGGGACTACACGTACACACACATCTTTGAAAAATAATATATAAATTAAATTAAAAAAATAATGAAACATAAATAAAAACTGTTATGAATTTGATAATAGATGAAAAAAAAAAAACTATTAAAATCCTAAAAAATTTCTTCAAACAAGAATTTTCCATTCTCAGAGAGAAATAATTTATAGTTATTATTGTAAAAACAATTTAAACATTGGCCCTTTTCTTAGTTTCTTATTTTCCACTCTTTCTAGAGTAGGTATAGATATGATATGAATAATATCTCTAAACTAATTTAACTAATTTTGCTATAAGATTACTACTAATTAATGCAAACAAAAATATCACCCTCACTCTTTTGTACTCCCAATACTCAAATATATGTCACTTGGGGTAATTCCGTCAGTGGGGTTATTTCGTATTTTAAAGTTATTGCTGTAACGCAGAATAATCGGGATTACCACTTCCCTCTTGTTGGGTATTGGTTATAGTGTACGAGTAGGTAGCGGTGGGTATTAGCTTAAATTTTTTACGTTTCAATAACGTTATAATAAAACACGAAATTACACTATTCACGGAATTGCCCCAAGTGACCCTACGTAGTAAATTATTGGGGGTTCTGGCTCACTCTTAGGGCCCTCGCCCACGGCGACTTTTTGTAGCGATGCTGCCGCGCTACTCATATGGCTATCCTTTTTACTCTTTGATGTAAAAAAGGATAGCGATATGAGTAGCGCGGCAGCATCGTTTCAAAATTCGCCGTGGGCGAGGGCCCTTTATTTGCGGTCGTGAATTGCAGTCGTGGTTAGCGAATATATGTAGTTTTGGGAGTGGATGTTGATGACAAATTACCAACTGCAAAATAGACTTTTCAGATTATAACATGAAACCTAGGTTTCATTGTAAGTAAACATTGCTTTATTTGAAAACGTATGAGAACTGCAGTTTATACTAACGGTAAAAACAAAGTTTGTTGGTAATTTGAGCTGTATCAATCCAGGATGTAAGTGGGAATTGGTCTAGGTTTCATAATAAGTTCTACATTCATTATTTTCTTTACTTTATTTTCCAAGTTCACACATTCAGGTCGTTCACAATGTTCAATTCCAATTTCTTATCATTGGCAGTGATGTTGCAACTGCAAGCAGTGAGTGATAGTGATAAAAAATAAAAAAACAATAAAAGGGTATGAAGAATATTTATTCTCCTCGTGTGCTGCACGAGCGTGGAATATAACAAAGATATGTTTTGGAGTCAAATAATGTAACGTCTAACCCTGACATCAAGTGGTATGTTAATTTCTTTATGAGTACCTAATCAAGGAACAGCTACTACTGCTAGACCTCACCGGCCGGTGATCAGGCCGAATATCCGGTATCCGGCCGCCGAATATTCGGCCGGCCAAACGATACCTACATTTTAGTTTGGCGGCAGGCGAGGCGTGCAGGTTTCAACCTCTTGACTTTTACTTAAAAATGGTCCGAGTTGAGCGACAGAGTGACCCTTATGCATGGTGGGCAGCAAACGCCAATCAATTCCCAATATTGATAAAATTTGCCCAAATAAATTGTACGTTAAAGGTAATACTAATAAACGAATATTGATAATTTGTTGTTGTTTTCTTGTATACTAACCATTTTTCAAAGTTAAATACCAAACAGAATCACTATTCGGTATTCAGCCGGATAGTGCGCAGCTATCCGGTATTCGGCCGGATAGTAAAATAATGGCCGGATAGGCCGGATACCGGATAGCAACCGGATATTCGTTGCATCTCTAGTTTTTACCGTTAGTGAACTGCAGTTCTCATATATTTTCACTGACTATCATACTTATAAAGCAGTATTTACAATGAAACCTCGATCTACTCCCACTCAGATTCATACACAACTATCAAAGATGTCTCAGTGATCAATTCGGTTAAGTCCGGGAGCGATCACCGTATGGTACGAGGCACATTGAATATCCAAGTGAAGCTTGAGAGATCTCGACTGATAAAGTCTACGCTCCGCCCGGCACCGACCCAGCTCCAAAACCCCGAGAGCTTTCAGCTCGAACTCCAAAACCGTTTTGCTTGCCTAGAAAGCGACGTGGACGATTACAACGACGGGTTTGTGGAAGCTGTCCATACGGTTGGGTCCAAGTTCTTCAAGACCCGCCGTACAAGAACCAAGAAAATCTCAGACTCAACCCTAAAGCTCATGGAGGTGAGGCGTGAGATGATTCTGCAGTCTTCAGGTGACGCTAGTCATTATCGGCAGCTCAATAGGCAGATCTCGAAGTCTCTGAAGCGTGATATACGCCGATTCAATACCAACAGTATTGAAAAGGCTATTGAGCGTAACAGAGGCTCGAAGGTGTTTGCCAAAGATCTGTCTATTGGCCAAAGCCAATTGACAAAGCTGAAGACCGAAGACGGCAGGATCGTCTCATCCAAACCGGAGCTGTTGGGAGAAGTCGAGAAGTTCTATGGGCAGTTATACACGACAATCCGAACACCCGTCGCTGATCCAGCTAAAGACCCTAGAGCTAGATTAACCCGACACTATACCGAAGATATCCCGGACGTCAGCCTGTACGAGATTAGTATGGCTCTCAAACAGCTTAAGAACGGCAAAGCCCCCGGTGATGACGGAATTACAGCTGAACTCCTGAAGGCGGGTGGTAAACCAGTCCTTAAGGCCCTTCAGACGCTGTTTAATTCCGTCATCCATAAAGGGAGAACGCCGCGAGCATGGAACAGAAGTGTGGTGGTGCTCTTCTTCAAAAAAGGTGATAACGCCTTGCTGAAGAATTATAGACCCATCTCACTTCTGAGTCATGTCTACAAGCTGTTTTCGAGAGTCATTACGAACCGTCTCGCGCGCAGGTTTGACGAATTCCAGCCTCCCGAACAAGCCGGTTTCCGAAAGGGCTATAGTACCGTAGACCACATACATGCGTTGCGGCAGGTTATACAGAAGACCGAAGAGTATAACCTCCCCCTTTGCCTTGCATTTGTGGACTACGAGAAAGCCTTCGATTCGATCGAGACTTGGGCTGTGCTGCAGTCTCTCCAGAGGTGCCAAGCTGACTACCGGTACATCGAAGTGTTGAAGTGTTTGTACGAAAATGCCACCATGTCCGTCCGACTACAGGACCAGACCACGATGCCCATCCCACTGCAGCGGGGAGTCAGACAAGGAGACGTAATCTCTCCGAAGCTGTTCACCGCTGCATTGGAGGATGCCTTCAAGGTGCTGGACTGGAAAGGACGAGGCATCAATGTAAATGGCGAGTACATCACTCACCTTCGATTTGCCGACGATATAGTAGTTATGGCTGAGACCATGGAAGACCTCAGTGCTATGCTCGTTGACCTCAGCAGAGTTTCCGATCGAGTTGGTCTGAAAATGAACATGGACAAGACGAAGATCATGTCCAATGTCCATGTTGTGCCAAGTCCAGTAATAATCGGAGGCTCTGCGCTCGAAGTTGTTGACCATTATGTATACCTGGGACAAACAGTCCAGTTAGGTAGGTCCAACTTCGAGAAAGAGATCAATCGTCGAATCAGACTCGGCTGGGCAGCGTTCGGGAAGCTTCGCAGTGTCTTTTCGTCCAAATTACCGCAGTGTCTTAAGTCGAAAGTCTTCGACCAGTGTGTGTTGCCAGTGATGACTTATGGTTCCGAGACGTGGGCGCTTACGATGGGCCTCATAAGAAGGCTCAAGGTCACCCAGAGGGCAATGGAGAGGGCTATGCTCGGGGTTTCTCTGCGTGATAGAATCAGAAATGAGGATATCCGCAGTGGAACTGGGGTCACCGACATAGCCCAAAGAATTGCGAACCTTAAGTGGCAGTGGGCGGGGCACATTGCTCGCAGGACTGATGGCCGATGGGGCAAGAAAGTCCTGGAGTGGCGTCCGCGAACCGGTAGACGAGCTGTCGGTAGGCCTCCAACAAGATGGAGTGACGACCTTGTAAAGGTCGCGGGAACGCGGTGGATGCGAGTGGCACAGGACCGGTCTGAGTGGCGCGCCTTGGGGGAGGCCTATGTCCAGCAGTGGACGTCTATCGGCTGAAATGATGATGATATCAAAGAGGACATTTCATTGCACAATACTAACCTATTTCCATGTTTTACCTACATTAAACAGGCAATATATAAATAAATAAAATGTTACAAACTTAAGTCTATTTTACAGTTGGTAATTTGTTATCAACATCCGCTCCCATATTAACTACATACATTCGCTAACCACAACTGCAATTCATGACCGCAAAGCAAATAAGAGTGAGCCAGAACCCCAATAATACTTATACATATTTATTGCTATGGGTTGCTATTGGAAAACAAAAGGTCATTTAGTTCAGGCAGTGACCTTCGTACAGGAATAACAATGATCTTATGTTCAACATAAATACTTTATATGAGTCAAGAAGCAGGCAACATCCTTTAAATATAAAATCAAAGACAGGATAAAACTATAATTCTTCAAACCATGTATAATGTATGTATACAAATAATTTTGCTAACAATAACACTGCTTCAAGTCATACAATACGATACAGAATGCAATATATATCTGCACAATTTCAGAGTCATTGGCCCGTTGGAGAGGTTTCAAGAGGCTAAGAATTGATCTGTGGTCAGTGTCCTACCCCAAGGAAAAGTCCTTCAACTGATAGGTCGCAGATAACAAAGGACTGACATATGGGCCCTAAAATTTACTTTCAGGTCTGACCACAGCGTTCACAGAAATGTACTGACAACATTTAAATAATTACTGTGAACATGAAACTCCTCAGGAAACAAAGCTACGGCAAATAAGACCTTACACTGTCATGTTACCAGCTCCCCGCACGACGATTGGATCAGGCACTAATGTCACATGAGTCTCTTCTATATTCTCCTCACTTTCAGTCTCATCGGGGTATATTGCATCAAAATCAGCCATTTTACTTAATCACTAACTTAAATAAAATACAATTTTGTATATTTTTAACACATAACAAAGCACAGTTTTTGTTTGTTGAATTACAACATTCAATTCATGGAAGAAAATTTTGAGTGACGTTTTCAAACACAAATAATGTGTTGCTACACTTCCTGTTTTAAATTACCATTTTTGGTTAGCATTTTGATTTCCTTAAAGCAAAATACTGATATCATTAATGAACAAAAACTCGATTAAAATAATTTGACTTCGAAATTAACTTTGTTTATTTTTGGAATAAGGATAGTCTGGCAACAATAATAAGAAATAATCAGATGTCATGTCAGTTTTGTCATTTAGTTTTAATAACACCCGTAAGGTGGCCGAATGGCCGAATGATTGTGTATAAGTTCAGTTGGTTAGTTGTAGATGGCGTAATAAAATACAATAAAGAAACGAAAAAAAATGAAGATGAATTTTTGACCAACAAGTTTATTGAATAAGGCCCACATGAGAATTTTTTAACCTGCTTCGATAACATGCTAATTAAATTAACATCATCACGTCCGCGTCCGTAAATAAAGCATTTGACCAGAGTTTTTGACCCTTTCGCAATTTTCGCATCCACAACAGAGGGAAACAATGTGGTTGAACGATACTCACACGATACATAAGGTGGGTGTACCTTGGCATATTTAGCCTTATGACCGAGTTGAAGATTTTCGCTAACTTGTAGTAGTTTCGCGTCGGACGCATACTAAGCCATAGGTTATGGGCGCAGCCTAGTGACTTATTAGTAACATGTTGCATTGCCCTTCGCCACGTGGACCCATTATGTTCTAGTATCGTACTTGCGCGACCACTATCACACATGAGCTGATAATGCGCAGCTGTGACCCAAAAACTTGACGGCTATTCTGTCGTAGCCTAATGCAATGAAACATAAGGTATCGCTCTATTAGGAATATAGTATATATTTTTATTGTATATGAAAATATCGCATTTGCGTGTATGAACTGATTTTTGAGGACACTTGTGATGACATTAGTTACATACCTATATCCATGCGTGACTAAACAGAAATTAGTGATTCAAATATTCACCCATGTCAAGAGCTGGGGCTATATTCGAAGTCTTAAATAGGGATCTCCCTGTTCCCTATAGGATCGCTCACGCGTCAAGTTGAAATTTAAATCTAGTTGCTTAAAGTTCATGCGACGCGTGAGCGATCCTATAGGGAACAGGGAGATCCCTATTTTAAAACTTCGAATATAGCCCCTAAAAAACTCAAAATTACGTCTACGATTACACGTATAGCTTACATTGATTGATATTAGTACATGTGGCCTCTGAGGTAGATTTAAAGTTCAGTTTGAGCACCGTGACGTTTTGAGGTTCCATTATAGAATCCCTATGAAATCTCTTTGCGTCCCGAATGGGGCCCATGGGCGAACGAGCGTTGCTCGGGTGAAAATAGTCAAAAATTAGTTTTCTCAGATAATAACACGTATAGCTAGATCGTCTTTTAGCACCCGTAGGTAAAAGTAACCCCTAAGTAGGTATATTGCAAGTTTCATCCAGTTGAACTTGAAATCTAGCTCCTTTAAGTTCACGCGACGCGTGAGCGGGTCTATATGGAACAGGGAGATCCTATTTAAACACTTCGAATCAAGCAAACTCGTGGACAAAACCTCATATAGCTAACGTAGTTATAATTCTACTCGCCGCAACAAATCAATGTTTTTTGTGATATTGAGGTGGTTAACTAGATAGTAGACTAGACAGTGGTACTAGACGAGGTCCTAGGCGATCTAGGTATAAAACCGGCGCTCGCGCACCCCGAGCACACAGCACGCTGGGACGCACTGCACGCAACATGAAGGTATCACATATTAATTTCTTTTATTAATCTATTTTGCCAGCTTTAGGGCTACCCAACTAGCATAAATAAGTCATATAATGGTCGCGGCAACGTAACTTATTTAGCATAAAAATTACGAGATAAGTCATATAAACGTAATGATTACGTTTATATAGCGCGATTTGGGCCCATTTTATTCAGCGTTTCAGTCACATAAAGGTTGTATAAGGGTAACTTAATACAGCATTTCAGTCATATAAAGGTAACCTGTTCAGCTAAATGTCAATTAATTATCGCCGGAGTGACAGATACATGCTTAATTTGTGCTGTAACTGCAAAATAATTTAGGTTCGGTATATTCTATCATAGGTATGCGAAGTATTGCGAAGGTCAGTTTTCTGATGAAATGTAATAGTTTTCATCATAAATAATTAACGTCCCCCTTCAATTATTAGATAAATGAGTGTAATTTAAAATATTTTTATAATAAGAATCAATTTGTCCGCCATTTTCTCTGCTAAATATGTCACGAAATAGCTTCTTATATTGCAATTTAGTGGTTTTAGCGCCATCACACCAAACTGGTCATATAATTCTTGTAATGGATATCATTATATGGCGTTTTACGATTTAGTGCTATAAAAGTCGTATAAATGAAGCTTATAAAACATAAAAGCCGTATAATAGCAACGAAGTTACTTTTACTCGACTGACTGATTGCTATAAATAAAGTCATATAACATGTTACTCGACTAAAAAGTCATATAAGCGTCATTTAGTAGAGGCTTAATCAGCAAATCTTATATGATACTTAAGTCATATAAGGACGCTGAGTAAACGTTTACTCAGCACCATTATATGACACATATGCTGAGTAACTAAAATGCTGAATGAGATGCTTTTATACGATGTAGGCTGTATAATTCGCGATTATATGTCGTTTATATGACCTAATTGCTAAATAAGCTCTGCCTTATATGTCTACTTTGCTAGTTGGGTAAGGATTTTCCCCTAACGTGGGCGGGCTCGTTAGTGAATGCCCCTTGCTTTGCGATCCCCAAGACAACCGGTACTTTTTCTGCACGAAAATGACCCTTTCTGTCGCCAACTGTCCCCAGGGACTCTATTCGAACCGTTACATAGTGAAAGGGAACTTCCATATCCCTACCGTCAAAGCATATCACGGCGCTCAATTTGAACTTCAAATCTAGCTATTTAAGGTTTCAATTCAACGCCGTGACACTTTGACGGTAGGGCTATTAAAGTTACCTTTCCCTATGTAACGCTTCGAATAGAGCCCCAGATGGCGCTTCTTTTGTTAAGCTAAAAAAACTGAACGCTCGTTCAGGGCATTAAGTAATGTGTTGACAGCCCCTGGATATTTCAGTACCTCCCATTGGCCCTGCTCGCTGCGCTGTGGCAGCACGCCGCGTGCGTGGTGCCGGTGCCCGTGTCGCCGTACGCGTACGCGCGGCCGGCGCTGGCGCACCCCTACGGGCCGGCCGTCGCGCCCGTCGACGAATACGACCCCAACCCGCAGTACTCATACGCTTATGACATACAGGACGCGCTTACCGGTGAGTATGGCTATTTGCTAATACTATATACACTCAACCGCAGTGAAATCTGGTTACTGTATAGGATGTTCCACACAAAGTGACCCGATTTCATTGCGATTGAGTGTACTTACCCTATTTTTAAAGCAAGTACCTAAGGTATAATATTGGTTGGGAAATCTGAAAAATTATGATTTGTTTGCTGTCCTAATCAATTTCTGTGTTGTACAGGGGTTATATTCGAAGTCTTAAAATAAGGATCTCCCTGTTCCCTATAAACCGCCTGTTCATACCAATAAGCATATTATGTTCACACTTTTGGGTATCATAAACTAACCGAGTCTCAATTTTTCCTGTTGGAATTTCGGTAATTTATCTTTTAGTGGGGACAGACTCCCCAGAGTCCCCAGGAACCTATACATGCCAAATTTCAGCGTTCTACAAGCACCAGTTCCAGCTGTGCCTTGTCATCAGTCAGTCAATAACGGAAGAGTTTTAAATAAGTACATTGATGATTTTGCAGGTGATTCGAAGAGCCAGCAAGAGACCCGCTCCGGCGACGTGGTTCAAGGCTCGTACTCGCTGCTCGAGCCGGACGGCACGCGGCGCGTGGTCGAGTACACGGCGGACCCGCACAACGGATTCAACGCCGTCGTGCACAAGGAGCCCGCGGGCGGCGTCGTCAAAGCCGCCGTCGCACCCGCCTACTTACACTAGTCCGATTCTAGGCTTGAATAACACAAGGCTGATCAACGTCCAAGTTTAAAGCAATTAAAGCATTTCTAGAGTGACATCATCGCTGTTGCCCTAACGTAGATCCAGTTTTTATGGGTTCTTTATCTCAATTAGGAACGTTTCTATCTAGTTAGTGTGGAAAAAGGAGGTTCAGATAAGTGCCTAACTAAGTTTACCAACGCAACGCAACCTAGCGGGTTTAGGTGAGCATCAAGAAACCATCGGTCTTTCTTGCGAATACATATTAGTGAATTATTTTCTGGCGTAGTGTCATTCTCAGGCGTTGACGGAAGCCGACCGACCAACGAATAATATAAGAAAGTTTGTGACCTAAATCCGTCCCTCGGCAACTAATGGGCAGATAATAATTTAGATTTGTTCAGATTGGACTTGTGTTATTCTTGCTTGATACGCAATTCTAGACGTTTGTCCCAATCACTACTTAGTACAATACTATATACTTACTCGTACATTCTTGGACCCTGAGCCGGGACAATTGTGATGATAAGATTTGATTTCCATGTGGTAGGTAGTTAAGTTTAATAAGAAAGTGAGTCAGGGTCTAGCTGTGACACAGTAGTAGGGACTTCTTCTAGAAGAAATGAATCATGATTTTACGAATAAGTATACGCGCGTTTTAAATTGCATGTCGACTTTAAAGCGCATTTTGGCAGACTTTGTACAGAAGACGTAAGGGGAAAGGCAGTAAATTAACAAATTATTCTTATATTAAAGTTGATAGATTTTTCTGACGACTGAGAGACATACATTTTATTGTGTACGTAATAAGAGCTACTTTGCAGCAGCGTCTTCTGTGCAGGCTCTGCCAACTATACCTATCTGCCAACGTGACCTGAACTGTATTTGTTAAGTTATAAATATTATTTAATTATTATTTTTGTTAAAGTTGTTAAAGCTAAGGTAATAAATAAGAGGAATCGTATTATTTCGTTTAATTTTCCATTGAACCTTCTAAAGAGAATTTGTCGTTTATTTTGCACACCAGCGGGCGCCAATGGCGTATCAGAACAGTTTTGAGGTGGTGATTGGAGGGATGTACATAGGTACATCCCTCCAATCACCACCTAACCTACAGAGCGCCGCTATAGAGCGGTTAATGTTAAACCGTGCAAAATAGCCAATAATGGCTGCCTTGGCTGACACCAACGCCACTAGCGACACTTAATTTATTTAGTCGTATTTTTTCAAGATCAGAGTGGGGTTAATAGCATGTCATGTTGTGTGATATTATCATCAGCATGCTGCAAGAATCAGTGCAAGCTGTAATGCGTGACATATCGCGCATACGGCCGCGCCTCGCATTCATACGAGTATACTGGGGCTGCGTAGGCGCATTAGTAGTGTCATTTCTGACAAGGGCTGCCACTTACTAGAAACAAGAGACGCTCAGCTTCTCAGCTTCTTTACGTGACCTCGGTTACGTGAGAGGTGTCCCATGATCTCTTTTCAGCTTTTATCAATCAAATCAAAGAGTTTTCGTCTCTTTCTTTCATTTTTTTTTGTTAGAGTTAATCTTCGGAGCTACTGAATCGATTCGAATGCAGTTTTCAAGAGCATCATTTGGCGGGACAGAGCAGCATTTAAGATTTCGGAAAGAAAAGTAATCGTCATTTTTACATTTCACGCGGACGAAGTCGCAGGGCACAAGTAGTCAAAGACATGTGTGAAGCCCTCCATCCGCAATTAGACTGGCTTGGAGACTAATACTAATAAGACTAGTTACCCGCTCACGACGAGAGGCTGTAATGAGCCGTGAGATGTAATCTCTTCTCTGTAAGAAATGTACCTGTTGTAAGAAATGCCTATATACTAACAGAAAAATAAGAATCCACTGTTTTGCTCTAAGAAACCAAGGGATTTTCCCTTTTCTACAATGTACTATCCATTTTCAGCTACTAAATGAACAAATCTTTTTGAGGTTCTTGAAATGAAATTAAATGAAATGAAATGAAATAGTCTTGAGGCCTTATTTCACATATCATTCTAACTATATAGTAAGTACCTAATTGAAAAGTATAAAATTATCTTCACCAAGTCTTACGTTGGAAATTTATATTTCTTAATAACCAGTGACAACCCTAGCACATTTCCTAATCTAGAACGCTCATAAAAATTAGACCTGACCCGGAGCCCGCTGCAAGTAATAATATTTAAGTACTTATAAAGGCATCATACACGTCTATATAAATTAATATAGCTCTAAACCGTTTAAATTTACTAAAACAACGCAACCATCGAACCTAGGATCTAATTAAAGTTACCTCTACACACTTAAACCACTGGACCATAAAAAAATTAAACACTACGATTCTCAAAGCTGACATACCCTTGACCAAAAATGTAACTAAGCCATGTTTATTTTCTCAAAAGAAGACATTATGTTCCCTGAGACAGTTTCTCTCTATTTTCTATACTAGATTAGGATTTCCCCATTGTCCCAGTGTAAACCGTGGTAGTCTGTGGTTTGGCCACCGCCTCTCATGCAGAGGGTCGCGGGTTTGAATCCGGCTCGCACCTCCGAGTTTACTTAATGTGCGAAATTCGATTTGAATTTACCACTGAGCTTTTCGGTGTAGGAAAGCATCGTGGGGAAACCTGCACGCATCATCCCGAAGGAATTCAAAATCTTAATTTACTAAATGCTGAATTATTTTTTATTTCGAGAGTAATTTCAACCACACAACATAATAAAAAGAATAAAATGTTATGCCAAGGGCCATGTCAAATTAATATCATTGAATGCGTTTTGGCCACGAATATGAAAAAAACTTTACTACAAGGGCACTGGAAATAAAATGCACTTGAAATGTTAATGATGATTATGATATAATTACATTACATTACTTGCTTGTAGCACTTCAAGTTAAGTGTTCGAAAATAAAAAATAAAAACAATTTCCTACTTGTTTAACTGAAGCTTGATAGAAAAGACATCAACGGGCTTGTAACATGATGTTTTTTTAGAAGTACCTTTTTTTTCTTAATTCCTTTTTCTATACAACGATAAAAAAAATGAAAAATTTACTGAAATATGATGCAAAATAAATAAAACGAATTGGTGAACTTTTACAGTTTCTCTAGACGTGTTATTGAGCACTTTAAGTTTTTGTCTTCCGAAAATCTCATCCGGGTGCTACTTATGCTAAGGAATTAGCATTGCCATCCAACGTGACAATGCAGCCAGCCTTCTGGGCACCCTACCCAAAGGCAGTGATTTTGGATAATTTTTCTATTTATAGCTCTAATTTAACTATTTGATTTTACTTTTAATTTTAGTTTATACTTTTTTTTGTGATAGGTGTATCTCTTATTTCACAGTGTCTATTTTTGTTTGCTATCAATATCATACAATGGTCGTACAAAAGAATGACAACTTATTTTTTTCAAATAAGTAATTTTAGTTGCCATCTATGTCTTTTATATTGGGCATTGTATGTAGTTTCAGAAACATAGCATAGGTATAGTTTGCGAATCCGTCGCAGTAAACGTCCTTCGATTGAAATACCGCACTGTCTACACTCAGCTAATGCTAATAATAACGATTTATGCTAATAATGGACGCTGATCGAACCTTTTGTATTGTAATTACACAGGCTTTTTGATGTAATTCACCTTACCACACGAATCAAAACATTAAAATCTTCCTCTTTTCGAAAAACCTAACTACTTGCGCAAGAGTTGGATCACGACCACTTTAACTTTTCATGTGGCCAAATTTGGAACTAAAATTCTTACATAGGTAACTTTTGCTTACGACAGTCGTCAGTGGCGCCACTGTAAACTGCACGTGTAAATTGGCCGAGCAGATCAAGCTAGGAGGTTCTGCTCGCTATTGAATGTGACAGTCGCAGTCGGCACAGAATGTTCGAGAGAATGCAATGCTATATATAACCGGTTGCAACAAAGTCGCGGTTTACTCGCAAGACCATTGTTACTACCAGCGATGCACGTTTACGGGGTAATTAGATTTGATTTTATTGTAATTAGTCCCCAATCCGCACTGGCCCGCGTGGAGTCTATAGTCCAAACTCCTCTCGTGATGAGAGGAGCCCTGTGCCCAGCAGTGGGACGAAAATAGGCTGTTGTGATGGTGGTGGTGGTTATTGTTATTAGTCAATTATAGCTATGGAGGAATTTATTTATTTTTTATCAGTACAAATTGACACTTGCAGCTAAACTTAACATGCTTATCTATACGAATTAAACATTTGGAAGTTGGTTATTTATTAGCATCTGGTATGGAGCTAGCGGTTCCTGTGGTCGCATGCAAGTTGCAGTTGATCATCCGAAAGAACCAACACAGAATATAAAAAGCTTTGTCTGCTTTTCTGTTAACACATTATCATAAGTACCTAGACATTACATTAACCAAAAAAGTTAAGCAAAAAAGTTCACTAAAACTAAAGTTGGTAAAATTGCATTGCGAATTTCTATCCTCATTGCGAATTTCAGTCTTAAACTGGGACTGTATTCGAAACGGTATATGCGAGAAGGAGCGTCCATATCCCTAAATAAAATACACCATCTCCCTAAGTATTTATTGAGATAGTATATCAGTGTTATATTATACTTATTCTGTCAGTGATATACACCATCTCCCTCCCTTATTTGTTACCGAATAGGCGAAAATGTTCTTACAGTTTCGAATAGTTATAGAGCCCTTGTATGCAACTTTGCAATAACGAATGTCATAACGTACGTTGAATTTGCAATTACTGTAGAAGTTATGGTATAAGTAATATTAGTTCATATAAATTACAATTTTCATTGGGTACTTCTTCACTGCTTTTTTAAAACTGACAACTTTCTTTTGATCTTGTAATCACTTTGTCAACAAGAAGGAACTTCTACATAAAAACTTTTATTAAAGTCACAGTCTGTTAAACGACTTTTCATCTTTGCAGTGCCTACTGTGTTTCCTTCCCTTGGCTGCCAGCATCATAGTGACGGATCCGCCGCCGACCGGCAACGAGTATAAATACTCGTACGAGATCGAGGACCCATCCACTGGAGACACCAAGAGCCAGCACGAGGTTCGACGAGGCGACGTCGTCCGCGGGAGCTACTCTTTAGTCGACCCCGATGGTACTCGACGGACTGTCAAGTACACAGCTGACCCCCAACATGGTTTCACAGCTGTCATTCATAAAGAAGCTATCCCAACTGAGCTCCAAGAACCAGTCTACGCAAACAAACCACCACCAGCATACACCGAAACCCACCAACTTGGTCCGTACAACATCTACAAAGCGCTACAAGGCGTGCGATCCGATCTACGACAACAATTCATTGTGAAACCACCGGAACCGGTCCAGTACACCAACTCGTATCTTAAAACGGATTATGAAGACAAGCCGGCCTTCTATTTCACTCCTGCAAACGAAATCGATCCTGACCCGGAGAAGTTCACCCAAGGACAATACTTTCAGCCTGCGACTAAGTTAGAATTTAAGTAATTGTCAAATCGGGCAATTAAGTAGGTATTAACTTTTCCTATGATTGTGATAATTTAGCCTAAAATAACGTAAAGTGTAAAGTATTTATTCAAAGTTTTTTTGATGAAAAGCATAAAAGTATATACTTAAGTAAAGTATCAATGTTTCTTTTATAGTATACGCGCACATACACATACACACACACACTACACACCCACACACTCTTAGTCTTTTACATACACACTCACTATAGTCCTTTTGTCTTTCCTGTAGGTACATCTAATTTTCGTTAGGTCACGAACGTTACGCCTTAAAAGAAACATTGTCAAAAGCTGTCTTTCTAAAATACGCTTAAAGCTCCGTCAGCAGAGCACTTAGCATTACAAGATTCCCCTGAAACTTTGATGAAATGGTATGACGGAAACTATGAAGAGATATAGCTAATTTGATTTTCATAAAACTACATATACTTATGTATTGTTAACTTCGAAGGCTCACTTTTAACGATTGTTTTGTAATTATAATCATTGCGTATTTTATTGACGTTACTGTAATTGAAGGGTAATGTTTATAATGGCAGTAAACGGTAGTTCCGGCGCACTGGTTCAAGGTCGGCGAGCGGATTGCCCACTTACGGACAGGGCTGAGCGCGCCTGAGATTAGAGCATTATGAACTTTATAGATATCGTATACTTTTGGGCCGTGTACAGTACATACCAAAAAAGCCAGGGCGGCTATTCGAAAACTAGGTTACACTATACCAATATTAGCGAGACGTATCACTCGCAAAATGCCATTCGCGAAAGGCGGATCGACCGTATTGCTTTTTTCGTCTAAATCTTTTTCCTATGGGTTTGGACGGGAACCGTGGACTAGACTAGATTTTAATATGGAAACTGGCTATAAGCTTAAAAAGAGCGTGCGTAAAAAAACACCCGTCTCGTCAATAGCTATCTCTGTTTAATGGGTCATCCCTCGAGCGGTGCGACGGGGCACAGCTCGAACCAGTAGCCGCAGTAGCAGCGCTTGGGCTCGCCCTGGTGCAGCCACATCCACTCCGGGGTGCCGACCGTCGGGTGGCACAGACAGCCCACGAGCCGCTTGTCGAACGCGCTCGGGATCAGGTTGGGACGCTCGCGGGTGCCCGGACCTGTTCGGATAGAATATCATCATCATCATTCCAACCGAAAGACGTCCACTGCTGGACTTAAGCCTCCCACTCAGACCGGTCCTGTGCTACTCGCTTCCACTGGTTTCGCGCAACCTTCACAAGGTCATCGCTCCATCTTGTTGAGGCCCACCAACAGCTCGTCTTCCGGTTCGCGGACGCCTACCTTAACTTTCTAGCCCCATCGGCCATCAGTTCTGCGAGCAATGTGCCCCGCCCACTGCCACTTAAGGGTCGCCATTCTTCGGGCTATGTTATGTTATATTGCTTGATATCCTCATTCCTGATTCTATCACGCAGAGAACCCCTAGTATTGATACGAATACGGACCTGTTTCGCAGGGTACTTCGTCGTAAGTGTGATTATGACATAATATATAGACAGGCCGATCCACCAATATGGAGCGAAGACCAATTTAAGATCGCGGGAATCTTGTGGATGCGAACGGTAAAGTCGACGTCAAAGATATGTTTACACTTTTTCACCCTATTCCGTTGTATCACGTTGTATTCAGGTTCAAAAGTGTAAATAAATAAATATCTCTTTGACGTCGACTGTACAGGATCGACATGAGTGGCGAGACTTGGCGAGTCGTCGCAGCGGTTGATTCCGTCATGGTAGTATGTTATACTAGTCGTTTCCCGCGGTATAACCAGCGTAAGTCCCATTTCCCCTTTTCCCGTAGAAATTTCATTTTTTAGTGCTCCCGTACACTCCCCAAGGAACCAATCAGCTTGTCTACGACGAGTAGTGTCGGTGATCGATCAGTCAGTCAGTTTCTTGTTTTAGGTAATACTAGCTGTTGCCCGCGACTCGTATGCGTATAAACATTATAATGTAAAAACCCCTTTTATTGTTCTTCGTGGGAATTTCGGGAAATTATCTCTTAGAGAACACGCCAAGGAATCTTCATGACAAATTTCAGCTTCTAACTACCAGTACATTGGCGAAATTGTCTTGCATATAGACAGAAGCCATTATTTAAAGAGAAGAAGAACTACCAGTAGTTTTGGCTGTGCGTTGTCATCAGTTTTACATATATTGATAGATCGGGAAAAGTATCGTACCTACAGGTACTTAGAAGATGGCTTTAAAAGTGTTTCGCCGCGCGCCTTCTAAGTTTTGTCGTGCTGTGCTATAGGTACCTCGCTTGATGCACAGCATGCGGAAGGGGTCGCAGTCTCCGGCCAAGTGCGCCAGCAGCTCCTTCTTCTCGATACCCGTGACGAGGTCTAGTGGATCGTGGAACCCAGAGTAGGCGCGCCGCGGCAGCACGCGGCCCAACGCGCCCGCTGCTTGCCTCCACATCCTGCAAACCACGCTTTTATTTATAAAAAAATATTTCAGCTGCATTGTCTAAACATGGCTGTTAAGCAGAATAAGAAAGTTTATTTCAGAACATTAAGCTCCATATAAATTGTTTAGTAAACAGTAGATACATAAGAAAGCTTAAAAATTATGTAACAAGGCTGTCCATCTTGGCTGGCCGCCATTGAGCCATCCGAGCGGTTGGCAAACACACCCAGGATACTGTTGGGGGCTAGCGCTTAGACGCTCCATCAGCGAGGCAAACCTCTTCCTCCACGTCCACCCGCGCCTCGGTTCCGGTCGGCTTTAACGTGTGTATTATAGTGAGACTTACGTCCCATCGTACACATGTTTGGAAACTATAGCCGAAAAAAAATTTTAAATAAAAAAAATAGAACCTACTTCAAACTCCGACAGCCTGTGAAGTCGGTGTCAAGTGAACCGCGCCAAAGCTATGACTATCTTATAGTGAACTTGACACCAACTTCACAGGCTATCGGAGTTTGAAGTCGATTCTATTTTTTCATTTAAAAATTTTCCGTTTATAGATCTAGAGCCATCTCCTTCTCTTTTTACTCTTTGATGTAATAAATTTCGTTTCCAAGTATGATATAATGGCAACTTACGCAAAAAGTCTTTCAGCTGCAAATTATTAATTTCAGAAATTCGATTTGAAGCGTTTTATCCGTGAACTTTTCTAGAGAATAATTAATGTTCCAAAATATTTCGTATGATCGCAAATTTCATACAAAACGCAGACAAAACCTTTTAAATTGACATTAAATATTGTCAATGTCAATTTGAAAAGATTTGAAATAAAGTCTATTAAATAAAAGTATTTGTCTAGGTCGTCTCAATTGGCTATGGGTGAAAAATTACAATGTGCTTGATTCTTTTTTTATGGATAGGAATAACCTTCCGTATCAAGAGAAAAAAATCTGAGAATATTCCGTGGCGTAGATTTTGCGTAAAAAATAAAATTGGTTTTGCGTTATAACGATTTAAAGATTCGGGTTTTCCTTGGTCCAAGTAAGCACAGCACATGTTTCTGAAAAAAAAAGATTCGGACGAGTACTTGGTAAGTTGGCATCCTTTACCTCGGATTGTCAGATTAAGAAATAGAGCTATAATAGGGCTTTGTGAACCCCTCTAAATACTTATTTGACTATTTTTTCAGGTATGTACATACCCCTTTGTAATGTGCCACCACAATACCAACGGGCAGTTTATAGCAAATTTCTATGACCAGAGTCCAGTACAGGTATACACTATCAATATTTGGCTCGCTAGAAGAGTGTGTCTTGTGTTTCTCTAACGCTTCCTTTTCATATACACTGAACTTTTATTTCTTTCCAATTATTTTATCTACCTTTTGATATATATTTTTTCGATAGGCTGTCCTATAGGTCCCCAAGATAGGCGCAATATAATAATATGCAAATATTACATCAGCAACTAATTAAACAACGTAGCAAGGACGAGTCACCCGAAGAAAGCCACAAGCCATGCTCTTTGATCATGAAGTGATCGTGCTCTCATTAAATATAACGCGGTTTATTTCGATAGGCCACAGTGATTCAAAGAGGCTCGTTTTGAGATGTTTACATTGAGTAACTATTAAAAACCGGTTTATGCGAACTTATACGCGACAATGATATAATGCAACGCCCGAGGCGGTATAGAGCGGCATATAAAAAGTCCGCAGGATCCAATTGCGGCACATTCAACTTGAGTACACTCTTGGTGAAGTCATCTCATACCCCAAAATGGCTTTTAAGGTACGGATTCAGCATAAAAGCTGAGCTTTTTTACGCTTCGCCAGTAGCCTTTACGGTAGTGTTGCGGTAAAAAGAATAACTTAATTTACTTAACGAATGACTTATTTACTTTTCACATCTCAGAGGAAAACAATTGATACTTTTCATTTTTTATTGCGAAAATAATTATATAGTTTTTAAATTCAAACCTTACTAACTTTACTTAATTTACGATCCCATATTTTCTACAGTGATAGGTACTAACATTCAAAATACCTTACTGCGTACGCTGCGTGTTGCTGCTTACTTACATATATGATCCAATTAGTCAATCGATCATCTCTGACATTCCAACTTTTTTTCACATCCTAATTTTGGTAACATCATGTAATATCTGTCGGAATCCCTAACCGTATCTAGAAATATCACCACCACCAATCAGATAAAACGTGTTGTCTAATCTACGAGACAATGTGTTCTATCTAAAATAACAAAAAAAAGTACTAAAAGTTATTTATTTGGTTTATTTCAGCTGGTAGTGTTGGTGTGTGCGATCGCTGCAGTGCGCGCTGGAGTGGTCCCAGCCGCGTACTCGGCCGCACCGGTCGCTTACGCCGCAGCGCCCGCGCACACCGCCCCAGTAGCCTACCAAGCCGCCCCCGTCGTCCACGCCGCCCCCGTGGCTTACGCCGCGCCCGCTCCCGTTGTACACGCCGCCCCCATCGCGAAATACACCGCCATCGCTCCCGTCACCAAAGTTATCGAAGAATCCGCCCCCGCACAGTACAGCTTCGCGTACGATGTGCAGGATGGGCTGACCGGCGACTCCAAGACGCAGCACGAGACGCGCGACGGCGACGTGGTCCGCGGCTCGTACTCGGTGGTGGACCCCGACGGCACCAAGCGCACCGTGGAGTACTCCGCCGATGACCACAACGGCTTCAACGCGGTCGTGCACCGCGAGCCGCTGGCCGTGAAGGTGGCCGCGCCGCTGGTGGCCAAGGCGGCCTACGCCGCGCCCGTGGCCTACGCCGCGCCCGCCAAGCTGGCCATCCCTGCTGCTTATACCGCGCCTGTGTACCACCACTAAATTAGAACGGAGTCCACACTAGTCAATCAAATATAAATATTTATTATAAACCGCAAACTATGACAAAAAAATAAAAAGGTCATTTTATAAATAAATCACTTTTATTTTCTCCCTAAGAACTTCGAAGTTCAATCGGCAATAACAACCAAAATTATCCATTACCTACCTACATGCCCGGGCGGCGGACCATACGACGCAAAATTGTCATTACTATAATATCATTAATATCATCTTCACTAAGGTACCATCAAATGCAAAAATGTTTAGGGTTTGATCATAACCCGTGGAACTGAGGATGGCTGCGCCACCCATCAGCAGCTACATTTTATACCAATATTCGATCGATCGGATATATATCGACGATTTCCTCCCCAAACCCGATAAATAAATCAAAATAATATGTTTTACTATTTCAACTTTCAACGTTTCATGAGAAATTCAAATTCCATTTTTTCCTACCGCGACTTCTTTATCGTGTTTGAGCAGGGAACCCTCTTCCCTCGGGAGACGGCTAGTTATTATACATATAAAGTAACTAAGTACATCATTATTTAAATTTCAATGCGTGTATAAATTAATTTTAACATATTCTTATCGCTGTGATCTGTATGTGCCTTGAACAATGAGCCGAAGCTCACGTCGGCTATTGAATAAGTGCCTATTTACTGCTTATCAAAAGTTCATCGTCAAGGTCTTTCGGACATTGCAATTTGATATTTGATCCCTCGTTATTTTTTGTTTTACTAATTTGAGTTCACAATCAGTCAAGGTTTTTGTTTTAAGGGCGGTTAGATAGAACCCTGACATACTGGCAGTGTACGTTCGCGATTAGTAAATTATACGACTTCTTTATTCTATTACATTAAAATTCAACGTCAACTAAAACGTAACCCTAGCTAAACCGCCTAAAGAATACTTAAGCTAGGCAATCCTTTAATTAAAAAAAAAACTTTATAAAATGTATGTTATATAATATGTTCCGTCCCCTACGGCTGACGTTTTCGTCATGAGATCCTTAAATTGGGATACGAGGCCTTTAGAAGTTTCGTATTTTTTTGTTTAGAACAAAGCTCAAATAAACTGGCTATTACGACTGGCAACTAAACTGGCTATTACGATTGGTACCGCATCTCCCCGTATAAGTAAGGAAGGATTACCTACAGGATGTCCGGTATATGTATATACATATAGAAGATAATCCAGCAACGCAAAATTGCCAAGTGTATGATTGTACAAATGTTAGATAAAAATGTGCTTGAATTAACGGGCCCTATGGCAAGAGTATGATGGTTTAAAATAAAAATTAAGTGATTTGCAGTTGAGAGATGCTGTTTGTTGCAAAATGAGCCTTAACAGAGGCTTAATCAAATTTACTTAATTAAATGTAAGTAATCCACATTTTTTCATATTGTATGACGGTTTTTCTTGATCTGTAGTCTGAATTTACCTAATTATCATGGCCCACTTATTTTGCCAATTTCAATTTTAATTAAAATAGAATCGAGTTTATCAAATGGGAAGTAAAATGTTGTTGACTGTTGTTGTTTTTTTCAAATGGAGTACCTAAACAAGTACCGAAGGTTTTTCGTCTTCTATAGGTACTTAATTGACTTTACACGAAATAGGTAAATAAATTGCGCAGAAGAATTATTTATAGGTACATTGTGAATTTGTGACAATGAATAATTTAAAGTAAGAGCTGAAATTCATTTTAAACAAATATGAATTTAGGGTCATTATTGAAAGTACTTAAAAATATCTAAACGGCTCCCAATGTTAATGGCCATATAGCCTTTAACAACGGGAACTGGTACGACAGAAGAAGTTTCTGAAACAAGCCTCAAAGTTCTTAAAACAAGCTTGCTCTTTGTATTTCTTGACGGCTGGCCCGTGGTTGGCCCACAGTCAAGTAAACGGTCGAATTTTCCTCCGTTGACAAATTGCGGCTCATTTCCAATTGCATGCACATTCATAGTGATGCGCAGACATAATACTAAGTGCGAACTTGAGCTGGTGTCACAATGGCCGCCTGTATATATACGGACACGGACTCCTCGGGATCATAGTCGCACTTGACTCCACTCGAGATACCATCCACGGGAACCATGGCCTTTAAGGTAACTCACAAGTTTTCTGGCGAGACGTCACCCTCTTAACGTTAGTCTCGGAAAATTCAATCTAAATCAGGAAATATCAAAATTGAGCCTGTATAAAACTTCGCCAGCCAAGTCTATTACAGTTCACGTTATACTTACTTAATCAAAACTCAAATCGCTTCAATCAACAACTTGAAAGACTGAAACTTATCATGTCTATCATTTTTTACTAAGTACTTACACCAGCATTTTTTTAGTATTTTTACCAAATGCATCTCCAATAGTACATTACACACCTAGGGCGGTCAAGTAAAGAAAATCTCAGATCGCGGGTAATTGAGGCCCGAGCCGGAGGCGAGGGCTATAATCTAGCGGTCTGAGGATTTCTTTACGACCGCCCGTGGTTAGTATACGATTTTACGTCACCACCTGGCCGTGAAGAGGTATTTTTCGTAGCGCCCAAGGGCGGTAAATCCCGCTTTTCGGCCTGGTGTGACGTAAAATCATAATAAATACCATGTGTAAAAATGTCCACAAAGTATGTGTTAAAATCCAATGTGTATTCTTGCCACGACACGTGATGACCTTGTGATCTCTGCAGTGATGTCAAAAATCCCAGTGAATCTACTAGGAAAGGGTTCATTAGGATGCGCGGGCGGCGGGCGCGGCGTCCTTGGCGCGATCCTCGGCTCGTTAGTAATTTCTCCGCGCGCCGCTTGCGCAAGTGCTCTAGTCTCGCTAACCGTGTCACTGTTTCAAGTACAAAACCATTACTACCTCAACATGTCAGCTGCGTGATCATCTTT
>OZ020291.1:6786841-6810765 GCA_963971205.1 Aethes cnicana
GTAAATGTAAATTCTTAATAGAAACCACAAGATATAGAATGGCGTTGCCTACCCTAGGCCTAAGATGGAATGCCCTCTGTGCCAGAAATTTCCTAAGGCAGCTTAACCCCTTAGTTTAATTTTAAATCAATTTGTTATCTAATATACTTTCCAAAAATATTTGAGTGTCACAAAACAATATTGATGAATAACTTTGCGTACTTAACAACGGATTATTTTCACTTTATAGCTCACATTGAGATCAAAAGGACATTGTATAAACAACTTTCCCATAATGAAATTAATACTTCCTATTCATAAATATCTCCCGAACATCATTAGATTGCTTTTGGCAAAACACACTAGGATCGGCGCAAGTATAGTAAGTAGTATCTCTACGAACGAACTTTTTTTCTATCAACCTACCCTGAATGCCATTTTGAGTGGTGTTGTGGAGAGTTGCGATGGAACTGCCGACTGGTGGTGACGCTCGTGTTTTATATGGACGGCGAGATGGGGTGGTGACGTCACGCGCCCCGGTAATCGAACCTACGAGCTTTATTTATTGAACTTTCGCTTTGATTGGGCGGCGGCAAGGTCGCGGTCGCGCGCCACGCGGTAGAGTAGAGATGCTGCGCGAAGGCATCGGGCGGGATCAAAAGCATGCATTTAACAGAATCACGTAAGTACGAAAAGGTAAATCGAGCTTGTAGTCGTTGAAGACCTATGCTGTAGTCCTTTCTAATTCTATCTCTATATTTTTACATGATAACGTCTTATAAATTGATGAACGCCGGCTGCGCCCACGAAAAAGCATGACGCAATGTATGTCTGTCCATGTATATCCATGGCGATGTATGTCCTACGTAATGGGACATATTCATTAATGTTTTCTTATGACGTTATCATGTAAAATTATCGTCCATAAACCGACTTTTTATAGACAACCGATTTTTTTAATTTAACTTTATGTATTTAATTTGATCAAGTAGGTTTAATCTCTCTCTGTCTGCTTTAAGTTCGGTTTCAACGCCGTGACGCGTGAGCGCAGGGATAGGGAATTTCTCTTTCCCTATGTAACGTTTCGAATAGAGCCCCAGGATTTAACATTTCTTAAAATAACTATACACTTCCGGGTAAATAAGCAATAAATTATTAAGTAGTGCTGATATATTTTCTTGTAGCATATCAACATACAAAAAGAATATCTCGGAATTGTTATTTCATTAGTTTCATGTCACTATTATTATTAATTACCTTACTTTATTGTGCTTTACATCTATCACTTTTTTTTTGTGCTCATCTCATATATTTTGATGCTGTATTGATTTGCATGGAATTGTTATATAAAGTAGTTAATGCCTCGCGGACAACTTACAACTTCAATTAACCAAACTTTAATATGTATTTTACGGAACTTTAAGTCTATTTGTAACTATATTTTAGTTTTGTAATATGCTTGTATTTATAAGATTGTTTGTTTCCTAAATAAATAAATAAGCAATAATGTTTAAGTATGTGGGTAATTCCATATTGCTTGAAAGGGTGGTTGAATGCGAAGGACCGAGGGATGTATACTGGGTTGAATATTGAGAAGCAGGTGGTGTTCCGTGGTGTCTGCCTGTGCCTACCCTTACAGGCTCGAAGTTATGTTGTTGTTTTTGTGCCTGCCTACCCATTTACTTACTTACTACAGCCTATTTGCGTCCCACTGCTAGGCACAGGCCTACCGTCATCACAAGAGGGTTTGGGCTATAGTAATGTACTTAATACTTAAATGAAAATGCGTTAATTCAGTCAGAGAGTATAAAATCATTTAATAACATAAATAACAGTCATAGAAGCCTTACAACTATTCAATAACAACAAGATTGTAATAATTATCTATAGGAAGTACGGGCTGGGTAGTCTAGGGGCGAATATGGGTGCCGGCGCGGGGGCTAGGAAGGGGGCTCGAGGTACTACTGGAGCGGGGGCGACAATTCTGGCGGGGGCTAGTATAGGTTCTCGCCGCACGACGGCGTTGAAGCCGTTAAGGGGATCAGCGGAGTAGTCTACGATTCTCCTAGTGCCATCAGGGTCGATGACGCTATAGGAGCCCGTGACTAAGTCCCCGTTTCGTTGCTCCTGGTGCCCCTTGTAGTCGCCAGTGAGGGCGTCTTGCACGTCGTACCCGTAGGAGTACTGTGGTAGAGGATCCAGGCCGCCCACCACCACGCCAGCCGCCGCCGCGCCTAGCGCACAGATGAATACTACAATCTGAAAATAGATATTGCTCTTAGACTTGTCAAAGCAGCATCATGCGATCATGATTCTATATATACGACATGGGAAAAAGGTCGCGATGGTACAGTAGAGCTTGCCAAAATATACACACTTTTGCACATTACTCCGTTGTAATAAGGTCCAAAAGTGATCACAATGAACTCCAATGTAAATGGATGGATTAAAAAAAATATACATACATAATACGGTTCACTTTCATCACACAATGGAACAAAAATTAAAGCGTACTTATGTAAGTACGATTTTTTTCATTTCACCCAAATTCATCTCAGACATTTTAAAGTGTCCGTGTACAAATCAATGCTATTTGACTGACGCAGGAGCCGTTGCGCCTTTTGTGTGAGCATAGATGTGACCGTAAACATTTGTCTTTATTGACTTCTTTATTATCTCTAGCCCTTAAGGTGACACACCGCCATCAATATGGTCGTGCACTGTACCAAGCTAGTTTTGACGTCGACCGTACCTGTACTAAGGTTTAATGATTGTCTTGGCCAACTTAAACTACCGGATAACCGCCGGAAATAACAAAGCATTAAATACATCAATTAAAAATCCGGCTTGGATACTTCGTAGGTATTGAACTTTTGAACTCCGTTTTCACATCACATGTATACCAGTATAGGTAGTACATTCTATTAAAGGTAGCTCGTTTCTAACTAATTGGCACTGTACAAACAGACACGATGCGATTTATCAACGTGTCACAACATGTAAGTATATCTATTGTATTGCCACATATCAAATGATACACCCCACAATGAAACTCGGCACGGTGTTGCATGCAAAGCCTTTAATAAATGCGTTAGTCATTCACTGTGCATGCCCACGCCTTTGATAAGCCTTTCTAGCTTCTATCCGCGACTTTGCGTGGATTTCGGTTATACTTAGCGTTCCCGCGGGAACTATCAGTTTTTCCGGGGTAAAAAGTAAGTGTATATCCTTGGGACTCGAAGTATTTACATACCAATTTTCATGTAAACCGGTCTACGGTTTAAGCGTTTTGAGGTAACAGGCAGAAACAATACATGACAGAGTTAATATTGTAAAACTAAATATTGTCCTTACAATAGTAGGCTCGAAGAAAATGGTTTTACTTAGGGCGGTTATATAAGCTTATACACAATGTTACAATCGACGATGCATTGGTATGCGAAGCGCTTCGGAGTCACTGCGTTTCGACACTCATGCTCCTGTTAACCCTTGCTTGTCCAATCGAATATGAAATGTGATGTGTGGAACCACGGTGGAATATTTTGTATGCCAACAGTAATTAAGGTTCAAAATTATTGATTAATCAATCACAATCAGTTATTTAGAACTGGAGATAGAGACACCATAAAACAATTCGTAAAAATATCTGTTCTTTCATACTATTGTATCAATAATATTTCATATAGAGATTCTAATTAATACTAAACATATGAAAGCCTTGTAAGTTTGTCTGTCCTCCTCTAAATAAATGAGGTATAGAGATAGTTTGAGCCCGGGGAGAGATATTGTATTGGACAGTTTTTAAACCGGAATTTTGCCCTCAGGGATGAAAGAGGGGTGAAAGTTTCAAGTTAGTAGGTCTTGAAAATATTAATTTATAGGTATATTAAATTCTTTAACTCTTATAAGGATTCATTATGCCTGCCCGTGGGCTTGCATTACCATACAATATACATACAATGATCGATTGCGACCACTGTGGATTGCAAAAATATTATATTTTTTATTTTTATTGATCAAATCTCGTTATAAATCTATTATATTGGGGAGTTTTATTAAATTTGACTGTTAAACTAAACCAGCCTATAAATGTATATACCGACATTCTAAATTTGTAAATGAAAAAGTACGTATCATAGCGTCAATATCTCTGCCTTCCCGAATACAGGCGTAAAATAGAACTTTTCGGTTATGGGTAGATAATAAGTAGGGAGAGCGGAACGCCACCTTTCCGCACCGCAAGCGTTCATTCAGACGCTGAAGAGAAGAAATTCTAATACCCCAGGCTTCGGTCCCACAGCCAATCCACGCGTTAGATAGATATAAACCCCTACCAGATGTCGCAAAGGTCCTGATACAGAGCGTTTGTTAACAGCCAGCTAAAACACGGTTTTAACTTTGACCACCACAGACGGCTACAGCTACCAAAGTTCACCGCCACCACAACAGCCCACTTGATTGACGCCCCACTGCTGGGTACAGGCCTCCTCTCAAGCCTCACGCGGGCACAGTGCAAATTGGGGTATTCACAAACATCCTTGAATTATTTCTCAGATGCGTGCAGGATTCCTCACGGCGTTTTCCTTCGCCGAAAAGCTAGTGGTAACTAAATTCAAAATTGCATGCTGAACATGTATGAAGAAAGCCGTGGTGGCTTTAGTGGTTTGACCTACCGCCTCTCATGTGTTAGAATCCGGCTCATAGGGAGTTTGCGATATACCACTGCATGAGAGGCGGTAGGTCAAACCTACAGAAATATTATTGAACTAGAAGAAACAAGTGAAGACGCTTGTATGAAAACCAAGCGTGCCGATTTCTTTGACACCTAATAGACTTCAAGAATCAATTATGATGGGAAATATAACCGCCGCGTTGGACTGATTCAAAGGGGCCGATCAGAAATCGACTCTTTATCTTCTATTTGAGTGTAACACGTAACAACGTAAACATCTGTCAACTTGAATGGCCCGAGTGTGACTGAGCGGAGTTTGGATTTTTGTCCAAACTTTGTAAGTTTTTATGGTACGTGAAGTACGAGCATATGTTGAGTCTACTTAATAACATGGTTTGTGGTCAAACCACTAGTTTACCATAGCTTTACGGCTACCAAAGTGTACAGACAGCGTAAGATATTTTGAGATCTATGAGTATTCATGGTTCAAACTGGTGCTACGTTGGCTATGGTCTTGGTCGTGGCTGTCAAAGGGTTAAACACTCGCGACGTGCGCTCGCGCAATGCGCGGGCATCCAGCGTTGCGTCGCGCGACAACCGGTACATACAAAAGCTGCGATTGCATTATGAAACTTGATTATTTCACCGCCTAAATATAATGCAATTGCTTCAAACTAGACACGCACTCGATCGAAGGCGAACAGGATAAAAGCTTAGGATTCCAGTAATCTCTTTATCTTTAGTAAAAACTAAAAGTAGGGTAAAAACCCGACTGCGCCAGAAAGAGGGTTATGTTTTTCGAGTGTATGTGTTTATATTTTGGCAAGCTCGCACGCCTAAACGCGGCTTGATGGATTTTTGAACGGCTTGTAAGGTATCGTTAGATTCGTCTTGATTTTGACAGTGACAGGGTACGCAGTCAAGTTTTTTTTTTCAAAAGTCGAGTTCTTTATTGGCATTATCCAATACAAATGAAGTTTTGATCTATTTTTTATTTTGCTAAATTGAAAATTTAATAAGTTCTCAGCTTTAAATCGTCATTTTAAACTTTCCTAAACTTCACAAATATTTGAAATTTGAAAATATTACTCGAAAGAAAAACTATATTTTTGAAAATTTCCGCCCCTAAATTTCCCACTCACCTTGGCGTCCATGATTGTCTGTATATGATGAGCAGGTTCGGATTGAACTGTGGCATCCCCGGCCGCCACATACTTTATATATCGGCCGCTACGTAACTCGGGACGTGAGGTCCATACCGCACGGCTGATTGAAGAAAGTCCCGCGTATCAATTGTGTTTGGCCACCATTTTTCGATCTTTATTACAAGTGGCCTTTCATACTCTACTAAATTGAATCTTATGGGTTAAGTTTATGGTTCAGTTTCATATGATATAACTATCATTATCAAGTTAGAAACCCGTGGCAAACACAATCGCGACTTTGTTATGTTACGATGGCTCTTGCGCCGCCCGACATGCTCCGGTTTATTAAATTCTTTCTTCACACCCTATAACAGGGATGACGATGACTAGGTAGGTCTTGTAAAAATGTTACGGGGGATTTACAATATCCACTTCGCTAGGTGTGATTTATCATTTCAGAGAAAAAAAAATGCAGTAAAGTGCAACAGCAATGCTGCGCAGTCCTATGAAAATTTTATTTTGGTATTTAGCAAAAGCGAATTTCGTTCCCGACACCTTTGTCGGATGGTTATTATACAATTATGTCGTAATTTACAGAAATACATGGCTGAGGTGTTCCAGCTTGTGCACAGTGCACCCGTTGATATCTTTTGCTAGGTTGATCAACAAAGGTACGGTCAGCGGCAAGAAGCTCGCCAGTTTTAGGGTTGGTTGATTCAAGCACAGTTAACGGACTCCTGGTCGTTAAATATGGCCGCCGAGCTGTCATTCCATACAGAAACGTCATTTTGTCCCATGGTGAAATATTTAACGTTAACTTTAACGAACGGTTTGAAACCAACCTTAGTAGCTTCCTCACAGTGAGATACAAACCTACAAAAATTGAGAGTGGTTTAAGAATGGTATATTTTGTCACTGATAGCGACAATATTCATCAGAGATTTGTCAAGGTTTCGAAAGAAAAACACAACACACAAAATAATAAAATATATTTTTGGTCCTTTAATGAAAAGGCATGGAAAATAATATGTGTGTACTTATTGTCTTCAATTTGATGGTGGATTCAAAGACAATTAAAACTGTACTTAAAAATAATTAAATAAAAATAATATTTAAACTACCTAATAATAATAATTTAATAATAGTTTTAATTTTCTTTGTATATTTTATATTTTGTCTTTTATTTAATAAATCATTGTATTTCGCCAAATACACCCATTTGATGTTCGATTTGATCTTAATGAAGAAGTCTGTCAAATAAATAAAATCTCGAAGCTGTATCAACCGTGTCGACTGAAACATCACCCAGTATACCGAAATTATAGCATACTTCGTACACTCCTAAAGACAGATATCTAAATAAGTTGAATAAGTGAACTTTTTATGAACCACCGAGCCTTTCAGTGATAGAAAGTATCGTAAAATTTAAATGTTGCCCATAGTCCCTAATCTGCATGGCTATTCGTGATGAAAGAAGGTATATGCGGCGTAAATAGGTAGAGTTATGATGTCTGTGGATTTCTGGAACGTGATGATTTTTGGTAAACATTAAAATTAAATACGTAAGCATGTCAAAAGCATCGAGTTGCATAACTCGACTGTGCTAGCTCCGACGTATCGTATGAACTTCGGAAAACGAAGCACTCTACTCTAGCTTAGCACCCGTTGATATCTTATCCTCGATTGATTGATTGATATTTTTTACCCGACTGCGCCAAGAAGGCGGGTTGTGTTTTTCGAGTGTATGTATGTTTATTTCATTGGCATGATCTGTAGCCCAAATGGCTTGATGGATTGTAGCTTGTACGTTGTCGTTACATTTATTTGTCTTGATTGTGAGTGACATTGGGTAATAAGTAGGTATAGGTATGAAGTTTGTATGCAATTGGTGTTTTTTATCGAGTAATTACAATACTTTTTTTTTTCAATATTATAGTAATTTTAGTACTGATCTAAAGATTGGACGGCGATTAATAATTATATACAAAAACTTGCTTGTAATACATGTATTTTATACATGGGTATAATGCAAATGTAATGTGAATTTATATGTAGAATTTTTGAAAAAAGGCCTTCTGTAGAGTTTATTGCGGCGCTTCTTCTCAGGCCAAGTCAGCCCTTAGACTACATATTTGGATTTTGCATAGAACTTGGCACTCAATCTCAGATCTCCATTCTTTTTGCGGCGAAGCCCACAGCAGAGAATAATTTTTGTATTGAACTTGGCTCTCCTTTTTTACATTTATGTTTTTGGTGGGATATTATTTTAATTTAAAAAACAATTTGAACTGCATTCATGGATTTTTAATAATTACATGGTTGGCCCGGGAATAAAACCCGGTACACGAGTTAAATGTCATTAAAAATGTTAAAGTTCATGGTCTACCTTTTATTTCTGACACTATATTATTTAGCAATAAATAATCCTTATGATGACGCCTTTCGATCGGTATGATAAAGCTGCAGGGTATTTTTTTTTTCTCGTGTAGCGGGTTCGATACCCGGCTCAACCATGTAATTATTAAAAAATCTATGAATACCGTTGAAATTGTTTTTTAAATTAAAATTTGTCTTCTTTTTTTGAAAGTAACACGAACATTTCCGAGCAGTCCAAAAAATGGTTCCGTATATATTTTATTTTTAGCATAAGGATTGTTAATAAAGGTTTTATTTTGCAAAATACATTGCAAGCATTGTCGCGGATCCACGCGATGTGTTACTAACTCATTGGTATGCTTTCTTCTCTATGACTGTTGTACCTGTACTGTATAATCTGTGTCACCTGTCATAGCGCTGTCTATGGGGTGAAAAAGAGCGCGTATAAGACAGCGGACAAATATGGACGGTCGGAGAGGAAAAATGCAGGTAAAATCAGGATTGATGATGAGTTGCCGCCGGCCGGCTGGCGAGAGGTGAGAGAAGATACACTGGTGAGTGTTTGCTTCTGTACCATACGGTCGAGGAACTTTATGTATGTTCTATTACGGCCGTGGCTGTGGTCTTGGCTCAAACGCGGTTTGATGCTTATTTGTAACGATGGCTGGAGGAAGCTTCAGCCATCAGTGGGATTGTATTCCCCCCTCGTGTTCTGTTGACCCGATGGCCTTGGGAAACCTTGGCGTCGAAGGTGCATCCTTGTTGGTCCTCAGAACGGCATGACCACCTTTTGGAGGCTTGGGCGATCTGTAAGGGGATTGGAGGAGGGTCTGCCGGCAATAGGATAAAGGCATTCGTGGAGTCTGGCTGTCTGACTATTGAGTGCCGCATCATAGAAGGACGGGGGCAAAGAAGCGGTGTCTCCTATTGCACCCACGATTGGTCTAAAGGAAACGGGTGGAGGTCTAGTCTGAGCCATGGGTGCGGCTTCCCATGTGTGTCGGATAGAACTGCCACACCGCGCAAGCGGCAGTTTCCCCAGTTCGTGGTTTAAGGTCATGCCATAGCGTCCTCTTCCGGGCACCTCTAAAGCAAGAACCTAGCGGTTGTGTTGAGATTACAGCTATGACCAAGTAGAAACTATTTATACCAGGTTTATGTTACAACGTATTTCTCGGAGTAATTGCCCATGATTATTATTTCCCTTATTGTTGTGTATGTTAATAACCATTATTCCCATAGCGAAGCAGATCCAAATATCTTCACGACAATAAAATGGTGGAGATGCTGTTGATATGAATCTACTTTATATAGTCGTTGTCGTAACGCACTAAAGAAAATACCCTGTTCTAGTTCTTTCATGCATTTTTTTTGTTCTTTATTTATAAAATAGTCGACCATTTAGTTGAAACTAAATATGCTTTCTATCTCGCGGTACATACATAATAATAAAGTGAGAGGGTAAACAATCTTAAACATTAAATGAGTTTTGTTTGCTCTCAAATTTCGATTATTAGCCTGCCGTGCCTGCTGACATGAATTTCGGTCGAAAATAATTCATTGCATTTATCTTCGTCATGTTTTATACTCCGTATTCCGTCGCTGACCGGAATTCGACGCACAAATTTTGTATCGATCGAGCTCCGTAGTCTGCCACGGAATTGAATATCAGTCAAGCTGAACGACTTGGTTTTAAAATTTTTTGGAACGTTTTATTTTACATTTCATAGAGCTAGGACGCCGCCGCTTGTTTTCTTTAAAAACTGACAGTACACGAAGGCCGCCTCCACACACTTTTCACGGCGGACTTAACGGTACGTTCACACGCGCGTGCTCGTGCTCGTACCATAAGTTGTGGTCACACTGCTCCACATCATTTTCTAATCATGGAAGTTATAGGTACGTCTGGAGCAAGTAGTGTCAATTTTGAAATAAAGTTTGCGCGTTTGCGCTTACGATTCGGTAATATACCCAAATTTTTACGGTAATCTACTTTACATTTTTATTAGAAATGAGTAATTGTTGTATGTGCAGTATTATTTCATAAGGCATATGCTTACAATAAGTACGATCCAATGACTTCTGGTATCCCTGACTTAATAAAGAAATGATGCTGGTGAATAATGAAACTGGTTTTTTTCAGCGAGTCGGTTTTTTTGAGGTTTCTCAAAAATGCAATATTTATAGATAAATATAATACCTTTGGCAACGAATAAAGTTTGTTTTGTTTTATTTTCTTCAAGACAGTATAAGCATTATAGTTTCAAGTAAAATTAGAGTGCCGTCTACACACACTTGTCAACTCGAATTCGAGTTTGATGAGGCGAGCGGCAACTGCGTTGGGTTGAGTTTGCGTCAGCGGTGGACTGCGGAGGCGTGGGCTCTGTGACCCAACTGGCGAAAGGTTGAAACCCACCAACTGCATAGAGTGGAAGCAATAAAGTATTTATAGAATGGATTTGTTTAATGTTTTTTTTTTTTTTATTCAAATACTAGCACTGTTTACCCAGCGCAACGGTTCGATTCAATCTTCTGCTTCAATATTACATGGTACGACTTGCATTAATAAATGAATCGTATTAATGTTTTCGTTGACTGCCATATTTTATTCGGTCAGGGCTTAAATTAACGTTCATTACATGTTTATTGAAAATTGTGGCAGTTATGCTGGTATTTAATGCTACACGTTTATACGCGCTTGCCCGGGCTCGTGAACGTGCTCGTGAATGTAATTTTGAACGCCGTGCATGTAAACGAGTCATAAAACATGAAACGTCAGACGCTTACATATTAGTAATCTGTGGCCAAATATGACGATGGCTGCATGGCTACGGCCTTTGCCTTTCCCCTCTGGGATAAATGGAAAAAAAAAAAAATTAGTAATCTGTGGATTTCGCTTTTGTTTATTTACACCTAATAAAGTCCGCATTTATTACCTTTAAACTTTGTTAAACTTTCGATATTATTATAAATTTATAGTTTATTTGGGTTAAAGTGATATGCACAGTATGTATCACGGGCAGCTATGTATCAAAGAGGGAATAATTCCTCGATAATGTGTTAAATTCCTTAGAAGTCACAAGTGTTTAGAGACGGTCATTGCAATACAGAAATTACGTGTAGAATGCAGTTTTATGAGCCTTTAAAGAGGCAGCTCAAAGTTATAATAGGACCGAGAATGAAAGCTGTGTTGAATAATGCCTATACCGAAGGCTACGGTCTCAAAGCTACCATGGAATGGTCTTACAAATCTTTATAATGGTGAAGTCCAGCTTCGATCTAAGTTACGGTCATTGTGAGGTTGCATTAGGATACTCAAGTTGCACATACTTATTCTACATAACAGCGAGCTATCACAAAGAATGGAGCCTTAAATCTGAGATCCAATGGCGATGTACTTTCAACAGAAGAGAACATGATTGTATCTTATTTAACAATCGAGACTTATAGAAGAAGAAGAAATAAGAAACTACAGAACAAAATAAGTGCAAGATATTCTGAGACGTTGAGATCAGCAGTGGAATAGAGGAGTAGTGAACGATCACTTCCAAAGGCCAGACAGAAGCCTGAATCCGAAACGACATACTCCTTAATACTTCTGGAGTGCTTTCTTAAGCCTTAATTTAATATTAAAAATTACATCTTGAGTATATCTTGTTTTATTCAGAACATAACTTTGGTTTTACTACTGGTGTCATTTATAAGATTCTACTTAAATTCCTACCTTAGTTTGAAAATGTAACAGATAATCACTTGCTATCTGTGCTTTGTATATGTGGTCAGCTGCCACAGTGTGAAGAGAGAGTAATAATAAGACTTAATTTAGTTTGTTCCTTTATATTTAAAAAGAAGTTTTTGAAGTTATCGCAGTAATTGGCGAAGTGTCGAAGACAGAGCCAGAGGCCATTAATTTATATAGAATAGTTATCACAGTATCTTATAGATTTCAGATATTCTAGATGGTAACATTCCTATAAAGGAGAGGTTTACAAAATATATTAATATATATTTCTCTACTATTATCGGTTTCAAGTCAGTAGTCTGGCAGTGACCTTTGCTGATATAAGGTTAAAGGATATCATCTGTATACCCAGGTTGATTATCTCTTTTAGTGTTTAGCTATTACATCTTAATAAATAGTATGAGATGATGTATTTTCAACCATTTATTGGTTGTCACCTTATTTGTTGTAAGTAAACATTAAATTCATCTAGAAATATTGATTTGGTTTGGCACATATTCATATCCATATTTATTTATTTGCAACCATGAGTTATGTACACACATGGTCCCTACTAGGGTGTAGCAATACTTACATCTAAAACTTATTCTACATTTATGTGCTATCTACACAAATTGAGTAGTATTGTGATCTGTCCAATGCAGGATTTTTATAATAATCCTAGGGATTTAAGCAGAAAGACATACTAACGGTAAACATTTTAGAGATTATTTTAGCTTCAATATCATGAGTATCTTGAATTTATCAGTTCTAGTTCTTCTTTAAAGTAAATATGTGTATCCATTTGGGTACATGTAACTTTCTACATAAAATCATAAATGTTATGAAGAGTCATTTAAAATCTAGTGCTGAACATGGTACATTCATTTCATAATAAATAAATAATGGTACTGGAAATCATTAAGGTACTAATTAATGTGGATTTAAGCTTTACAACTGTGTTAAGTAAGTCTTACAACCGTTAAGAATCAGAATTGGAACCTGACTGGAATGATTTCTTATCTACTCAATTCAGGGAAGTAATAACCTTTCTATATGGATGAGAAAAGAAAAGAATAGGTCGCTGAATACTATTTTTTTTATTGGTTTATTTGGTTAACCCTTCAGGACCTATCTACTCATTCTCTACACACCATTATAGCTAATTTCAAGAAGATAATTTGAAAGTATATGAATATTATGAGTGGATCCAGTGCCACCTAACATTTGGTATACATCGATATCTATATTCTCAAAACCGAGTTTACTTGGCGACACAATACATAGTAAAACCTGGGTTGTTCTAGAGATATCCTGGGCATAAATTATCTAGTTATGAACTTGTGTAAAACGTGCCAGTGCCAGTGTAGTGGGATTTAAGTACTTAAGTGTTAAAGTATTTTAAATATGTACTGTGATGTGCTTAATTAGTAAGCCATAAACTAGGACAAGAAAAAGTAATAATATTTGGATTGACAAAGCTGAATTTAAACTATAAAAGTGTTAAATTGAGGTGATGTGAGTGTCTGGGTGTGTAATGAGGGTAAATCAAGTGGGGTGAGATTGCCTGTGGACATTTATGCAATATAGTTCAATATGGATACAAACAAGTGTTAGAAGTGTTGTGTTTTCGGCATATAACATATGAGCAAGGTAACCAAATCCAGAATCTGTAGCTCAGTGAATATCATATGAAGTTTAGAAAATGAGCAGCTAATTTATTTCGTGTTATAAGAATTGTGGTCAAGAATTGATAAATTAATTTATCACCTAATTATGATTACAGTGGCACCGCAGTGTAATGACACTTATGACTCTATAGACTTTTGGCTGTAAGAAAAGGAATACAGCAGATGCACCAGCCGGGATTCTCAAACCTTTATGGAATAAATAATAAGGTTGAGATTTGGACTAATGGACTCGAGACCAAGGCGATTAAAAAAAAAAGCAATACAACAATAAAATAATATACCTGCATATCAAATCTGGTATTTGAAAAATGAAAATAGGTATACTAAAGAAACTAGAATCGCAGAAAGAACGGAAGTATTTCGGTTAAGGTATAATTCCTGAAGAAAAATTTTTTTTCTCTTTTTTTTATTTCGCTGGGGAGGCTCTGGATTCTATATTGTTCCGAGTCAGGAGGAAAGTGACTGAAGATGACGGCGACTTGGGATGACTGACGTGGCTCTGGAGAAACCATGCATTAAACAGAAGTTTATGAAATAGTCACACAAGATACAGTGGATACTTCACATGAATTGGAGATGATAAAAATCCCCGCTATGTTATAGCTTGATGATTTGAAATATGGTGTGGATAAAATGGCACGGGAGTTTTAGATGGAAAAATACTTTTATAACTGGCCTTTTGTTAGGTATATACCTATGGCCGTAACATGTTGTCATTGCCATCGCATACTGAGAGTTAATTTACTCAATTTGTCAGTAACGAAATTACACCGCAGCGCGACATCATAATATGCCAGAATTGGATACCTTTGTCATTTAGGCAGTAGGTAGGCACCTACTTACTGCGGGTATGATAAAGAGCAGAAGTCCCCTCGGCAGCAGAAGAATTCGCGCGTGCTGAGAAAAATGTTCCTGAGTTGTGAATCTGCTTCAAGACTTTCAACCGTCGAGTATTTGTTTTGTGTTACAACTTGCAACCTATCCTGTTTACTAGTTCTGAAGTGGCGTAATCTTCTTCTGAGACTTAACACTTTGGACTTGTTTGATGAATAGATAATCATAGATATAAAGAGAAAATCCAGACTAAGTGCACCTTCTTCCTACTGAAGTAGTCTAAGAGTCCTACTAGTAAATGATGAGCAGGTGCAACGCGCAGCGCTGCGTGAAGATCACGATGACGACGAAAGTTTCAGTGACCTTTCAGGGTGTACTTACATGGCTTTGAAGTTGTCGAGAAAAATAAAACTTAAGAAATTCAGCTAATGTTGTTTTTAATCGATCATGATTAAATGCCCAGACATTATTTGTATATAGTAAAAAATTACTTATTTAAATTCATATTGCGGAGCTTTAAAAACGTGCCTATCATCGTGGGACGGTTTGACAGAAGGGACGTATATAATTTGGTGTTGCTACATTAAACTTACAATTAACATTTTAAAGTAGTGTTGCCTGTGGCAAGCTGTAAATTTCCAACACTCCTCCTTACAGTTTATACACAGGCAGGATTAGATTTAGATTTATACAAAAGCAACCGCTCCGCTACCGATATAGTTTACACACACATGCAACATTATAAATTAACATTATCAACAATTAAAATAAAATAATTATTATTTAGGATGCAATTTCTTTACATTCAATCCAGTAATAAAATTATAATGTTTTTGAGCACATAAAGGTTTTGTTAAAACATCAGCTATCATTAAATCTGTTTGCAAGTATTTTACAGTTAAGTAACCTTTTTGTATAAGGTCTTTTACAAAATGGTATCGTAGGTCTATATGTTTGGTTCTCTTATGTGAATGTTCTTTAACTAGGAGCAATTTTTGAGCACTTTGGCTATCATTATATACAATGACGTCAAAAGTTTTGTTGATAATTTCTGACAAGAAATTTCTAACAAAGCAAATGTCTTTGCATACATCTCCAATAGCGACATATTCCGACTCACAAGAACTAAGTGAAGTACAACGCTGTTTCCTAGACTCCCAATTTATGACATTGTTACCTAGTTTGACCACGAAACCCGTGTAAGATTTTCTATCAGATAAGTCACTAGCCCACGAAGCGTCAGTGTACGCTGTCAGATTTAAATTATTACTTTTTGTAAAGTACAAACCGTAATCCATTGTACCTGCCAAGTATCTAAGTACACGTTTCGCTATGCGCCAATGACTCTCATCAAAACATGTATTAAACATACTTAATTGACTGCAAGCAAATGAGATGTCTGGTCTAGTACAAACACTAAGATACATTAGACTTCCTAGCAATTGTCTGTATTTATAGACATCATCATTCAAAACTGATTGATTAGATTTTTCTAACTTACAATTTACAGGTAAAGGTGTGGACACATGTTTACAATTTGTCATATTATATTTGACTAGCAAACGCTTTATGTACTCGGATTGATCAATAAATAAAACATTTTTATCTCGGCGCACATTCATACCTAGACAATTGATCAATTTACCCAAATGTCGAACTTCAAAATTATTTTGTAAAAGTTGTAAAATACTTTGTATACAATTATTGTGAAAAATATAAAAATCATCAACATACAATGCAATTATAATATATTCAGTCTTAGTTTTCTTAGAGTAAATGCATGGCTCACACTTACTTTGAACATAGCCATTTTGTGATAAGAACTCATGTATTTTGGCATTCCACATACGGCTTGCCTGCTTGAGACCATACAAACTTTTGTTTAGTAAACAAACCTTACTATCATTTTTAAACCCTGATGGCTGTTCCATATATATACGTTCATTTAAGTCGCCATTTAGAAACGCCGTTGTGACGTCAACATGGTTTATTTCTAAGTCTAGCTCTACAGCCAGTGAGAAAAGAATCCTCAATGTGCTATGCCTTACAACAGGTGCAAATGTATCGGTATAGTCTATCCCTTCTTGTTGACTATAACCACGGGCAACCAGTCTCGCTTTATACTTAGAAAGCTTACCTGATGTGTCAAATTTCCGCTTATACACCCATTTGCATTTGATAATGTTTTCATTAGTCGGTCTGTCAACCAACGTCCAAACGTTGTTTTTGAGTAGAGACTCATACTCACTCTGCATCGCCTTACACCATTCATCCTTTTCAGGAGATAGTATAGCCTCCTCATATGATGTAGGCTCATCTAGAGAAGTACAATCAGCCATCATAGATAGATCATAGTCCTTGAAACGATCCGGCACAGTACCTCGAGTTTTGCGTACAGGGCGAGAGCGAGACGTGTCGGGAATAGCCGACAACATCGACTCCTTATCAGGCGTAGACTCCGGCAGAGAAGACATGACGTCCAGTGGGACACAAGCCTCTTTACCTCCGTCATGACCATCAAGTGATGACTCGGGAAGAGAAGACACGACGCCCAGTGGGACGCAAGCTTCATCACCGCGAATGTCATCATCACCTTCATCGCCAGTGCAGTACTTGTCCGACAACGGTGACCACGCAGGTGGCGTTGGTGACTCCGTATCTGAAATTTGACAAGAACTATGATTATTATCACTATCAAGACTGTTTTTATTATTTTCAATATTTATTTCATTTAAATTTGAATTATTATTAAAATTGATAATTGCATTCGAATTCGACCCATTATTTAATTCATCATTATTAAAATTATTATATTTGTCAATGTCATATAAATAAAATTGGTCATTGCAAGTAGCTTTACATCTGTCAAGTTTTCCAATAAATTTATCCTCAATAAAGGTAACAGACCTAGAATTTATAACCTTATTGGGATTTGAAGGATCAATTAAGCGGTATCCTTTAAAATTTTCACCATAACCAACAAATATCAGAGCTTTTGATCTAGCATCAAGCTTTTTACGCTTTTGACTAGGAACATATGCATAAGCAGTACAACCGAAGACACGTAAGTGGCTAACATCGATAGGTGACTCAGTCCACAAGCTCTCTGGTATTCCGCCCGACAACGCGCTGGTAGGAGATCTATTTTTGAGATAAATGGCTGCCATTACAGCCTCTCCCCAGTAACGATTGCAAAGGCCGGATTCCTGCAGCATAGCTCTGGTTTTATCAAAAATGGTCCTAAATGCTCTCTCAGCAATACCATTCTGCTGAGGGCAATACGGGACAGTGGTTCGGTGAAGAATACCGTGCTTTTTAAAGTAACTTGAGAGTTTATTATTTACAAACTCAAGCCCATTGTCACTGTGAAAAATCTTAATTTGCAAACCACTTTGCTTTTCTATCATGGTTTTAAAAACAATAAAATGAGAACTCACCTCAGTTTTATGCTTCATAAGGTATCCCCATGTCTTCCGGGTACAATGGTCCGTGAAGGTTAGCAAATAGCGAGCTCCGCCCCAGCTGCTAATCTGCATAGGTCCTGCCACGTCGGAGTGGATTATCTCCAATGGCCGAGTAACACGCTTCGTGCCAACAGATGGAAACGATGCCTCAGGCATCTTCCCCGTTAGGCACGGCACGCAGTTACCACTCATGATGTCCTGGTTCTGAAAAATAAAACCCATGCTATTTTTCCCATCACCGAGGATCTTCATACCTTTTTCCGACATGTGGCCGAGACGCTTGTGCCAAGTGTCCATAGACACAGTTAGAGCAGCGTGAGCATTCACTGTCTCTTGCCTTTGCAAGGGCTTGGAACGCTCCTCCTCCAAGACGTGCTGCATTTGCACCTTGTATTTATACAGACCATTTTCCTTATCAGCATGTAAGATTTGGTTGCCAGTGACTTTACAGTTTTGGTATATTTTACAATGATCCTTTTGGAAAACAACAGTGTAACCCCTGTCAGTAATCTGTCCCACAGATAATAGATTATTTGATAGATCAGGCACATGGAGAACTTTTCCTAAACTAACATTGGGAGAAAGGCAAACCCTACCAGTACAATTACTAACTAATTTGTTACCGTTTGCTACAAATACAACAGAATTCTTACCTATGGGTTCCTTAATAAGGTCCTTGTTTGAAGCCATGTGCTGCGAAGCTCCAGAATCCACGATGAAGTCGTTGGAGTCGTCACAGCAGGTGAGAGCACGGGCAGAAGCAAGCATAGTTCGGTCCTCTTGACTTTTCTGTTGCTCATCTTTCTTCTTTTTGAAGCAACGCTTCGATGTGTGCCCGCTCTTCTTACAGTATTGACAAAATACAGGACTCTTCTTCCTTTTGTTAGTCAGGTACGCCGTAGTAGAGCCTTCTAGGTCACCATTGTTCTTCCGATGCTCCTCCTGAAGAAGTCGAGCTCGTACTATTTCAACGGTCAATTTGTTGGTTAGGCAGGCGGTCTCCAATCCGGATACGAGGTTATCGAACTCTTGAGGAAGTCCACTTAGCAAAATCTCCGCAACCTCAGCATCCTCAATCAACTTTCCAATGTCAGCAAGCTGTTGCACAAGCCGCATGACAGCTTCAATATACTCAGACATATTATTATACTGTTTATAATCGACTCGATGGAGTTGACGAAGAAGTAGAACTTTGCGGTACAGTCCTTTGGACTCGAATGCATCGGCCAACTTAGCCCAAGCTTCTTTCGCTGTAGCGGCATCACGGACATATTGATAAAGATTTGGTTTGATGGTCAAACAAATTTTAGCTAATGCTCGCAGGTCCAAAGCAGTGTCTACTAGTGTACCTTCTTCAGGCTGTACACATTTCCACAGTCCATCTAAGGTGAGCAGCATACGTAGAGAAAACTTCCAGTTCGAGTAGTTCTGGATACCCTCAAGTCTCTCAATAGGAAAATTTCCATTGTGTGTGTCTGTATTAGGCATTTTAACTGAATTTCTTTCTCGCGGTGTTCACGACGTAAGCACAGGGACGAATGCTCGCCGCGTGTATGTATAACCTCAAAATGAAATGTGCTAACCCTGTCGAAACGCAATTCTTCTATCTTCTGGGCCCATAACCTGATGAGCAGGTGCAACGCGCAGCGCTGCGTGAAGATCACGATGACGACGAAAGTTTCAGTGACCTTTCAGGGTGTACTTACATGGCTTTGAAGTTGTCGAGAAAAATAAAACTTAAGAAATTCAGCTAATGTTGTTTTTAATCGATCATGATTAAATGCCCAGACATTATTTGTATATAGTAAAAAATTACTTATTTAAATTCATATTGCGGAGCTTTAAAAACGTGCCTATCATCGTGGGACGGTTTGACAGAAGGGACGTATATAATTTGGTGTTGCTACATTAAACTTACAATTAACATTTTAAAGTAGTGTTGCCTGTGACAAGCTGTAAATTTCCAACAGTAAAGAGTACCTAATATAAATGCACCTCAATGGAACCGTAACGACAGTCTTCCGCAATGACGTACTGGACCAGAGTTTGTGATTAAAGAGCTGCGGGTTGACGGGTTATGTATAGATGGTTAGAGCTTGTGTTTTTTAATCATAGCTGCAGGCTAATGGTGTAAAGACAGTTAAAGTTTAGTTGACTCATCTTAATAGCCTTATTGAATAAAATCAACTCCTTTTGCCTGGGGAGTGTCGCGGATCCACGCGATGTGTTACTAACTCATTGGTATGCTTTCTTCTCTATGACTGTTGTACCTGTACTGTATAATCTGTGTCACCTGTCATAGCGCTGTCTATGGGGTGAAAAAGAGCGCGTATAAGACAGCGGACAAATATGGACGGTCGGAGAGGAAAAATGCAGGTAAAATCAGGATTGATGATGAGTTGCCGCCGGCCGGCTGGCGAGAGGTGAGAGAAGATACACTGGTGAGTGTTTGCTTCTGTACCATACGGTCGAGGAACTTTATGTATGTTCTATTACGGCCGTGGCTGTGGTCTTGGCTCAAACGCGGTTTGATGCTTATTTGTAACGATGGCTGGAGGAAGCTTCAGCCATCAGTGGGATTGTATTCCCCCCTCGTGTTCTGTTGACCCGATGGCCTTGGGAAACCTTGGCGTCGAAGGTGCATCCTTGTTGGTCCTCAGAACGGCATGACCACCTTTTGGAGGCTTGGGCGATCTGTAAGGGGATTGGAGGAGGGTCTGCCGGCAATAGGATAAAGGCATTCGTGGAGTCTGGCTGTCTGACTATTGAGTGCCGCATCATAGAAGGACGGGGGCAAAGAAGCGGTGTCTCCTATTGCACCCACGATTGGTCTAAAGGAAACGGGTGGAGGTCTAGTCTGAGCCATGGGTGCGGCTTCCCATGTGTGTCGGATAGAACTGCCACACCGCGCAAGCGGCAGTTTCCCCAGTTCGTGGTTTAAGGTCATGCCATAGCGTCCTCTTCCGGGCACCTCTAAAGCAAGAACCTAGCGGTTGTGTTGAGATTACAGCTATGACCAAGTAGAAACTATTTATACCAGGTTTATGTTACTACGTATTTCTCGGAGTAATTGCCCATGATTATTATTTCCCTTATTGTTGTGTATGTTAATAACCATTATTCCCATAGCGAAGCAGATCCAAATATCTTCACGACAAGCATAGTGACATAATCTTGCTGCTTATTATGTTTACTAGCTTTTGCCCACGACTTCGCCCGCGTGGAATTCGTTTATCGCGTTCCCGCGGGAACTATGCGTTTTTCCGGGATAAGAATTAGCATATGTCCTTTCCCGGGACCCTACTATCTGCATATCAAATTTCATCGCAATCGGTGCAGCGGTTGAAGCGTGAAGAGGTAACAGACAGACAGACAGACAGACAGACAGACAGACATACAGACAGACAGACAGACAGACAGACAGACAGACAGACAGACATAGTTACTTTCGCATTTATAAAATTACTAGCTTCTGCCCGCGACTTCACCCGCGTGGAATTCGGTTATCGCGCTCCCGCGGGAACTATGCGCTTTTCCGGGATAAAAAGTAGCCTATGTCCTTTCCCGGGACTCCAACTATCTCCATGCCAAATTTCATCTCAAGCGGTCCAGCAGTTGAAGCGTGAAGAGGTAACAGACAGACAGACAGACAGACAGACAGACAGACAGACAGACAGACAGGTAGACAGACAGACAGACAGACAGACAGACAGAGTTACTTTCGCATTTATAATATTATATATGGATATATATATGGATATGGATTACTAGCTTCTTCCCGCGACTTCGCCCGCGTGGAATTCGGTTATCGCGCTCCCGCGGGAACTATGCGTTTTTCCGGGATAAAATGTAGCCTATATCCTTTCCCGGGACCCTAACTATCTGCATATCAAATTTCATCGCAATCGGTCCAGCGGTTGAAGCGTGAAGAGGTAACAGACGGACAAACAGACAGACAGACATAGTTACTTTCGCATTTATAATATTACTAGCTTCTGCCCGTGACTTCGCCCGCGTGGAATTCGGTTATCGCGCTCCCGCGGGAACTGTGCGTTTTTCCGGGATTAAAAGTAGCCTATGTCCTTTCCTGGGACTCCAACTATCTCCATGCCAAATTTCATCTCAATCGGTCCAGCGGTAGAAGCGTAAAGAGGTAACAGACAGACAGACAGACAGACAGACAGACAGACAGACAGACAGACAGAGAGACAGACAGACAGACAGAGTTACTTTCGCATTTATAATATTACTAGCTTCTGCCCGCGACTACGCCCGCATGGAACTCGGTTATCGCGTTCCCGTGGGAACTGTGCGTTTTTCCGGGATTAAAAGTAGCCTATGTCCTTTCCTGGGACTCCAACTATCTCCATGCCAAATTTCATCTCAATCGGTCCAGCGGTAGAAGCGTAAAGAGGTAACAGACAGACAGACAGACAGACAGACAGAGAGACAGACAGACAGACAGAGTTACTTTCGCATTTATAATATTACTAGCTTCTGCCCGCGACTACGCCCGCGTGGAACTCGGTTATCGCGTTCCCGTGGGAACTATGCGTTTTTCAGGGATGAAAAGTAGCCTATGTCCTTTCCCGGGACCCCAACTATCTTCATGCCAAATTTCATCTCAATCGGTCCAGCGGTTGAAGCGTGATGAGGTAACAGACAGACAGACAGATAGACAGACAGAGTTACTTTCGTATTTATAATATTAATATGGATATGGATTACTAGCTTCTTCCCGCGACTTCGCGCGCGTGGAATTCGGTTATCGCGCTCCCGCGGGAACTATGTGTTTTCCGGGATAAAATGTAGCCTATGTCCTTTCCCGGGACCCTAACTATTTGTATACCAAATTTCATCGCAATCGGTCTAGCGGTTGAAGCGTGAAGAGGTAACAGACAGACAGACAGACTTACTTTCGCATTTATAATAATTTAGTATGGATTATCTCACAGAACCCTAAAAACGTTTATCATGGCCGACCATTGGTTTCACAAACCACAATTATGCGATGTTTTAGTCCGAAAACAGTCGTATAGAAGTCCCGTTGTAACTTAGACAAGATGGCTGTAATTTAAGTATGAAAACAAAATGCAAATAATTTTGTACATAGACTGAAATTCAAAGAATTCGAGGGGGGCGCAAAGATTTGGACAAAAACACACCTATATATTGTCATAAAACTAAAAGTCCCATAAGAAATAGGTGCACTGAACACATTTCTCTCACACTTTTTTCGCGTCATTGTGAATTTCTTCTAAGTAAAATTCTTATTAGAATTACAAGTTACAAACCACAATGCTCATATGACATATTAGTCAGGAACGACAAATATGTACCATAAAAGTCCCTATTAAACCTTTATGCGACATTTCAGTTACCTTGTAACGTCTATACAACTGTTATGGAACCACTAAAGTCCCATAACAGTCCGGATATAACCATTACCGGACTGAATGGGTTCTTGCCGGACTTTTATACAACTTCTATGTAACGAAAAAGTCGTATAATTTGGGCCTTTTTCGCGTTTAGTAAACGTTGGCAACTACGTTTAAACGACCAACTTTGTGTACCAAACAGGGAATGAACAACGTTCTTGCAACTCTTATACAACGTTATTTTGTTAGTTGGGTTACTAATACTATAAATGCGTAAGTAACTCTGTCGGTCTGTCCGGTCTGGGTCGATTTGGATGACAAGTATAGAGACAGTTGGAGTCCTGGAAAAGGACATAGACTAACTTATATCCCGGGAAAACTCATAGTTCCCGCGGGAATGCGATAACCGAATTACACGTGGGCGAATTGGTGGGCAGAAGCTAGTTTTTTTAATCATTTTTATGTACGTTCACCGAAAATAAATACGAGTAGGAATTGTGAACCGATTCCGATGTTTTTTTTTCAACAGGAAGTAGTTTCCATAAGTATTATTTTGGTTCAGTTCTAATGACGGGATCCATGAGAAAATGAGGGAACTCTTCAAATGTGTATGTGGCCAATTTGCTTAATAAATGATTGAATTGAATTGGAAAAAGCGTAGACG
>OZ020291.1:6810965-6882730 GCA_963971205.1 Aethes cnicana
CCCGCGCGCCGCAGCCCGCCGAGCCGACCGCCGCCCGCGCCGCGAGCGCCCGCCGCAGCGCCGCCGCCACACCTTCCGCGTCGCGCACGTTCACCGACGCGCCCTCGACTTCAGGTCCTAAACGTCGTTACTGTGTATATTGTAAAGTGCATGGACATAACCGTGAGGAATGTCGTAAGTTAAGTGGTAAAAAAGACACCAGTGCTTATAGTGACACTAAGGTTATGGACTTGAATGCTAATGCTATATATTGCTATGGTTGTGGGCAAAAAGGTGTGTTACGGTCAAATTGTGACAAATGTAATGCTGCATTCTGTTCCGTCAGCTGCCAGGGTACATCCACTCAGGGGTCAACGACTCCGGGTAAGCCGCTCTCTCCTGTGAGTAATTATGATAATTGTATACCTAACAGTCAAAGTGCCATTCACCAGGACAATCCGTTTTGTCTTTATGATTTTTATAATGTGCTTCCTGTAAATTTCTTTTTTGAAGATAGGTTTACCGGGTCTCCTACATCTCATGGTTTTAATAATAATTCCCAGGATGACTCGTTGGAGGTACCATCTTTCATTCAGTTTACAGAGCCTTCTGCAAAACAGCTAGGTAACAATAGTAATTTTCAAATACCACAAGTCTCTAACACTGAACCTGGGACCTTGCCTAACACAACACATTTGCCAAATACTACTGTGCAAGTGTGCCACAATTTAGCTAGTCCCAGTTGCACAACTGTGTCTAGTGAGGGTCACAGTATAGCTAGTCTCAGAAGGACTGAACAAATAACATTTTCTTCTATGAATTTTTTAGAGTCCTCTCAGAATTTGAAAGACCATACACATATATTACAAAACCCTGAAAATTCACCTGAAAACCCCATGGATGCTGTTAATGGATATGGCGATAAGGAATATCAGTTTTCAGTCAGACACCAGCGTCCCATATTGGGAATTGACATTTTCAACATTCGGGGAAGAGCACTACTTGACACAGCTGCCAAGAAGAGTATTGCTGGACAGAAGCTCTACTTCTTATTACAAGAAAATAATCAACCATTCTGCGAGAAGGAAATGAGAGTAAAATTGGCAGATGGTTCTTCTCAAATTGGGAAGGTTTTAATTACTACTGTAGATGTCAAAGTTAAAAATAAAGTCATACCTACGGAATTCCTGATTTTGCCAGAAGCCGAAGATAATGAAACCTTATTAGGCATAGATTTTTTGAAGGCAACACAGCTTAGTTTGGACTTTGCTAATTCAACATGGTGCTTTCCAGGTGGCGAGAAGTATCCGCTACAATACGAATCTAATGCTCCGGCTCAAGTTAAAATAGCTGCTTCCAGCATACTTCGAGTTGAAGAGGGTTTCATGCTGAGCAAACAAGAGCAAATGAAATTAACTGAAATTCTGGATCAAAATGCTGCAGTCTTCAGTCTAGGGGGAGCACCCACTCCAATAGTGGAGCATCATATTGATACTGGGGACCACGCACCAATTTCAGTTCCACCATACCGGCTTACACCTGCAAAAAAGGAATTAATGAAGGCGGAGATAGACAAGATGCTCAAAGAAGGTATCATAGAGGAATGTGAGTCCGCTTGGGCTTCACCTGCAGTATTAGTACCGAAGAAAGACAACTCGGTTCGATTTTGTGCTGACTACAGAAAATTGAACAGCATCACGAAGACAGATAACTATCCACTGCCTTTAATAGATGAATTGCTTCAGGCTACTGGAAAGCCTTGCTACATTAGTACAATAGACCTCAGATCTGGTTACTGGCAAGTGAGTGTGAATCCAGGTGATCGGGATAAAACCGCTTTTATTACGCCTTTTGGAACATATAGATTCACCCGCATGCCCTTCGGACTGAAAAATGCTCCGGCAAGTTTCCAGCGGTTGATGGATAAGTTCAAGTCTGGCGCTAGTTTGCAGAATACAACCATCCTCGCATACCTAGACGACCTACTGGTTATTTCGGACAGTTTCGAGAAACACCTGGAAGACCTGCAACTGGTATTTGACCGACTCCGACAGTTTGGATTGCGGGCAAACCGAGAGAAATGTGTCTTCGCCTGCAAAGAAGTTAGATATCTTGGGCATCTCATAACTACAGATGGAATAAAGCCTGACAATAGCAAAGTTGAAGCTATTTTAGCTATGAAAGAGCCTACTAATCTCAAACATCTTAGAACATTTCTACAAACCTGCGCTTGGTTTAGGAAGTTTGTGCCAAACTTCTCAGGAATTGCTCAGCCTCTGACCAAACTCACTAGGAAAAATGAACCTTGGAAATGGCAACAAGAACAGCAACAGGCCTTTCGTGAACTGAAAACCAGACTGACTTCAGCCCCAATTTTGGTACAAACTGATTACAGTAAACCATTTGTGCTACGTACGGATGCTAGTAGCTATGCTCTTGGAGGTGTACTCATGCAAGGAGAAGGACATGAGGAGAAACCGATAGAGTATGCCAGTCGTCTACTCACTCCAGCTGAACGCCAGTACAGCACAACGGAAAGAGAAGCTTTAGCTGTAATATGGGCTGTTGAAAAGTTCCGCCCTTATATAGAGGGTCATCCAGTTGTTGTCAAGAGCGATCACCAGCCCTTGAAATGGCTGTTAACGCATAAGTCACCTAGTGGCCGCCTCATTAGGTGGGCCCTCAAATTACAGGCATTTGATATCCGGTATGAGTATACACCTGGAAGAGCAAATGTTATAGCGGATACACTGAGTAGACCCGTTTGCGACGAGGACTCTAAAGGAGAATGTGGAGTGTGCTCTGTGATCGTCGACCTTCCTCAGGTGAGCTCGACGGACCTCCGAAAAGCTCAGTTATTAGATCCAGAAGTCTCGAAGATAATAGAAGAACTGGAGAACACCGATCCCATCATCTCTACCAGATGGTTGGAGAGGGGTTACCTCATGGCCCAAGGGGTTCTGTATTGCTACAATCCCCTCTCTGATTCTGAAGAGGCTCAGCTAGTGGTGCCACATTCAATGAAGGAGACTGTACTTCAAGAATTTCATGATGCAGCTACCGCTGGTCATCAAGGCATAGAGAGAACACTAGCTCGTATAAGTCAAAAGTACTACTTTACCGGAATGAGGAAATATGTGACAGAGTATCTCAAAAGGTGTGAAGAATGTCAACGATATAAAATAAGCAATCAGAAGCCTACTGGATTATTACAGACGCCCATTTTAAGCCAGAGGGGGGAAGTTCTTGCTATAGACCTCTTTGGGCCCCTCCCCGAAGGTGAAGAAGGTGAAAAATGGATCCTTCTGATTGAAGATACCGCCACGCGCTGGGTAGAACTGATAGCACTTAAAGAAGCAACAGCAGAGATTTGTGCCCCAGCGCTCATTGAACATTACTTCTAGTGACCGACCGAAACATGTTATTTTGCCGAAACCGAAACCGAAACCGAAGGTTCGGTTTCATTGTAGTTTCGGCCGAAACCGAAACCGAAACCGAACCTTTTATAAAATTAAAATAAAAGTCCTTAAAAAGTCGAAAAAATGTTAGTAAGCCCGTTTTTTTCTAAAATTAATATCTCGCCGACCTATAATTACAGGTTTCTACTTTCAAAGATTTCATCATCATCATCATCATTTCAGCCGAAAGACGTCCACTGCTGGACATAGGCCTCCCCCAAGGCTCGCCACTCAGACCGGTCCTGTGCTACTTGCTTCCACCGGTTTCCCGCGACGTTCACGAGGTCGTCGCTCCATCTTGTTGGAGGCCTACCGACAGCTCGTCTCCCGGTTCGCGGGAGCCACTCGAGAACTTTCCGGCCCCATCGGCCATCAGTCCTGCGAGCAATGTGCCCCGTCCACTGCCACTTAAGGCTCGCAATTCTTCGGGCTATGTCGGTGACCCTAGTTCTACTGCGGATATCCTCATTTCTGATTCTATCACGCAGAGAAACCCCGAGCATAGCCCTCTCCATTGCCCTCTGAGTGACTTTGAGCCTTCTTATGAGGCCCATCGTAAGCGCCCACGTCTCGGAACCATAAGTCATCACTGGCAACACACACTGGTCGAAGACTTTCGACTTGAGACACTGCGGTAATTTGGACGAAAAGACACTGCGAAGCTTCCCGAACGCTGCCCAGCCGAGTCGGATTCGACGATTGAGCTCTTTCTCGAAATTGGACCTACCTAACTGGACTGTTTGTCCCAGGTATACATAATGGTCAACAACTTCGAGCGCAGAGCCTCCGATTATTACGGGAGTTGGCACAACATGGACATTAGACATAATTTTCGTCTTGTCCATGTTCATTTTAAGACCAACTCGATCGGAAACTCTGCTGAGGTCAGCGAGCATAATACTGAGGTCCTCCATGGTCTCAGCCATGACTACAATATCGTCGGCAAATCGAAGGTGAGAGATGTACTCGCCATTAACATTGATGCCTCGACCTTTCCAGTCCTGCACCTTGAAAGCATCCTCCAATGCAGCGGTGAACAGCTTCGGAGAGATCACGTCTCCTTGTCTGACTCCCCGCTGCAGTGGAATAGGCTTCGTGGTCTGGTCCTGTAGTCGGACGGACATGGTGGCATTTTCGTACAAACACTTCAACACTTCGATGTACCGGTAGTCAACTTGGCACCTCTGGAGAGACTGCAGCACAGCCCAAGTCTCGATCGAATCGAAGGCTTTCTCGTAGTCCACAAATGCAAGGCAAAGGGGGAGGTTATACTCTTCGGTCTTCTGTACAACCTGCCGTAACGCATGTATGTGGTCTACGGTACTATAACCTTTTCGGAAACCGGCTTGTTCGGGAGGCTGGAATTCGTCAAACCTGCGCGCGAGACGGTTCGTAATGACTCTCGAAAACAGCTTGTAAACATGGCTCAGAAGTGAGATGGGTCTATAATTCTTCAACAAGGTGTTATCACCTTTTTTGAAGAAGAGCACCACCACACTTCTGTTCCATGCTCGCGGCGTTCTCCCTTCATGAATGACGGAATTAAACAGCGTCTGAAGGGCCTTAAGGACTGGTTTACCACCCGCCTTCAGGAGTTCGGCTGTAATTCCGTCGTCACCAGGGGGCCTAATTTCGCGTTGAAGTCCCCCATAACAACTGTGAAGTGAGTTCTGGAGGTATGCATGGCTCTGGAAATGTCCTCATACATAGCCTCCACCTCATCGTCGGAGTGCGTCGAGGTCGGAGCGTAAACCTGTATAACCAACGAATATCATTGTGTTATTCTGAGTACAAGGCACGCTACCCTGGTCGACACACTCTCGATCTTCACCACATTGTTTGCGAGGGACTTGTGGACGATAAACCCGACACCTCCCTGGGACTGTTGGTCGCCCTCCCGGAAATAGAACAGGTTACCGGACTTCAGGGTTATCATGTCCTCCCCCTCTCTCCGGACTTCTGATAATCCTATGATTCCCCAACGTAACCTGCTCAATTCTTCCTCCAGTTCTAGTATCTTTTCGTCAGTCCGCAGCGTACGGCAGTTGTATGTTGCCAGGGCCAAGGGTCGTCGGTTTTGGTAGCCGGGTCTCTGCCGGGGATTAACTTTAGCACCCCCTGCCCCGCCGTTACCATGGCCGCTACTGGAGCCAGGAATAGCGGGGCCGCCGGGGACTGGGGGTCTGGGCATTGATTGTGGCACTTTCTTGGTCCCAAGTTAATTAATTATATAATTGCTGTGCCCTGACAGGGTTATGTTTGATACTAACTCATAACTATTAAGATCTTATTCTGTACAACATAATGCAATAAATAAATACAAATACAAATACAAGTATATAGATCCCTTGGGGGGGATTGCCATAGTCGCCACGCTTGGCAGGCGGGTTGGCGACCGCAGTTTGATGAAGTTAGTTCTCGGAGGACGCTGCTGCCCATCCTCCGGTTTATCCCTTAGTCGCCTCTTACGACCCCCACGGGAAGAGAGGGGGTGGTGCAATTCTTTGCCGGCACCACACGGACTAAGATTTTTTCAAAGATTTTTCACAATGAAATTTCAGCACAGTTACAGAGGTTCTGTTTGAAATTTTAACTACCCTATAAAGTGAAAAAAATACATTATTTCAAATAAGGTACGATGTTGTAAGTTTCGGCGCGGCCGAAAGGTTCGGCCGTTTTTGGCCGAAACCGAAACTCGGGCCGAAACTTGATTTTTTGGCCGAAACTGGCCGAAACCGAAACCGAAACCGAAATTTCGGTCGGACACTAATTACTTCTTAAGGTATGGTTTTCCTAGGAGAATCATCTCCGACAACGGAGTGCAGTTTGTCTCTGCGGTTATGCAACAAACCATGTTTTTGCTGGGGATCAAGCAAAATTTAATACCTCTATACCACCCAGAGGCAAACCCAGCAGAAAGAAAGAACAGGGACCTCAAAACTCAACTGTCCATACTTGTGAAGCATAATCATCGTTCATGGCCCAACTTCTTGCCACAAGTAAGGTTCTCATTAAATAGCGCCAGGTGCGCCACCACAGGATGTAGTCCTGCGTATCTGATGATGGCTAGAGAGTTGAGGAGTCCTCTTGACAGTCATTTTGACTTAAAAGCAGTACTGGAGAAAGAAAATTTTTTACCCCAGATCACGCCATACTTACAGAAGTTTTTAAGTAACATAGAGGCTATCAGGGAGAAAGTAGAAGGACAGCAAGACAAATATAAAGCACACGCTGACCAACACAGAAGGCAGTGCCCACAGTTCAGTGTTGGAGATCTAGTTCTCGTCTCTACCCACTTACTCAGTAATGCTAGCAAAGGTATAACTAAGAAATTTCTCCCCAAAAGGGATGGTCCTTATCATATCAGCAAGGTCATCAGCCCCACTACCTATGTTATTGCTGATACCAATACTGGTGCAGATCTAGGTAAGTTCCATTGTTCTGATCTGACCTCATTCATACCAGGACAGGATGTTACTTCTGTGCCTGTCCATCCAAGACGACTTCGTGGTCGTCCTCATAACTCTGCCCGACCTGCCTCACCTGTTGAATCTATTAGGGTAGCCAAGTCCCCAACGGGTCGTTCTGGGAACTTGGAGGGGGAGTGTGTAGCACGGCAACCCCGGGACGAACGCAATGTACCGCGCATGCGCGAGGAAGTAATAATACGTTCCCGCCGCCCGCGCGCTGTCAAGCTGACAAGACGCTATGCCGATGCGCTTTAATGGCCGCGGTTCTTGTAAAAAACCTTTTCTTTGTATTATTTTATAAATCTAAAAATGCCCAAGTCAAGTGTTTGTGTGTGTAACAATAAACCGACTATCGCAAGTTGTCGTTTCACTTCAAGATAGACCTTGCACGAAGAAATCCATCGTGACGAGCTAGCCGGCGTCACATTCTTTTAGACGGTTTACACGGTTTATTTTCTGAAAGATCGGCGCGGTATTTACGCCTAAGCCGGTTGTATTTTTTATTTATATGCATATTAAAAGCAGAAGGGGAGGCATTCGCCCAGCAGTGGGACGCTATAGGCTAGATTAAATTAGAAGATGTGTCCCAGTACCCTGGATTTTTGCAATGACAGTCGATTTTTTATGTACCAATAGTAGAAGGGGCATTACCATATCTCTAATACAGCTGAGACCAGCTGAGGGTTCTTCATCAGATACTTCAGACCTTCGATTTTTGACATCAAATGAACCGGCCCACCAAGTTGAATATTTTTTGTAAAGGCGGTATGTCGATCTATAATAGTTTGGTTGGGCTCTTGTGTTTTCTAATCAGGGTCACCAGGTACTCCAGATCTTCGATTATCCTAGTTTTTATAGTTTTCCCTTTATTTGGCCATTAAACCCTAACTCTGTACCAAATTTCAGCTCTCTGAGTTTATGGGAAGTACTAGTTCTATTTTGATGATTATGAGTGAGTGAGTGAGTGTCATAAATGCGAAACTTTGCTTTCGCTTAACTTCGTAACTAAATGACCTACAGACTTGAAATTTTGGATTTTAAGTATGTGATTATAGCTTACTGGATGACGAAAATTTCTGCGTTCTGGTCTTATCCAGAGGTTCTCAAATAGGGGCCTGAAAATGCGGCGAAATGGTTCCAGTAAAGGATGGTACGGCAGTGTTTGCTTCGCGCTCGACTTGGCGGGGGCACTACCGTGCCCCCAGATTTATTATTTATTTATCCCAGCGACATCGATTTGTAGTACAAAATGCAGTGACCGCAGGACAGGGGACCGGGGTGCGGTCAAATATTACTAATACAACATTATAGGTCACCTATACTGGCTGTCAACAGTTTAAACATGTTTATTTTCTTTTTCCCTTCCTTTATATTTAGACATGTTGAGCCGAATGAGGTTACCGTCTGTAAGTAGGTGAGTACCTAACTTATTTTTATCGCTATTGATTAAAAAGTTACACACGTTAGCTTTACCTCCGCAGCACTATATATGTATATATATAGTTACTTACTACCTATGCCAACGTGTGAAGCCAAAGCTCATACATTTGATATGAGTATTGAATAAGTCCTACATAGAGACTGGATGGTGGAGAAAGCGTGAACTGTCTTAGAATATTAAAGGGTCACTGCATGAAGTTGAGTGAACAAACTATAGCAAAGTGTAGACGGTTCGTCGAAGATAGTTAAATAAATAAGGACGCTACTCTATGTATTCTTTCAACGTTTATTTTCTCCCGCTGTTAGCAGTGCCAACTCGTGAGTCCAATTTTCCGTGTTTGTTTTACTCTTAACCCATTTTCCGGCGAGTCTACCTTACCCTGAAATTATAAACAAGTGCCTGGCGGAAACGGGGACCGTTTTAAAAAGTTTGCCCTTTGAAAAAGTTAGGTGTGTGCAAATGGAAGCGCAAAAAAATTATATTCCCCGTGGAGTGCAGTTGCTGTATCTGAAGTAGGAACAGCAAGTCGTCGCTCTGCCACTGGAGGTTTTATTTCACAGCGCCAGCGCCAGCGCCATACACGATAACGGTTACCTACGGACTTTATTAATGTTTTATATTAAATAAATAATTTATCATCAGGTTCTCACATTAGGATTGTACTTTCCTTAGGTACCTATCAATCATTAATCCAACTCCTTACCAAATTTCATTTAAATCAGTCCAGTGAGTGGTTTAAGCGTGAAGAGGTAACAGACAGACAGAGTTACTTTCGCATTAATATTTTTAGTATTGATATTTTTACTCGGTATTTAAGTACTTAAATGTGATTTTCTTTTTGAGATTACATATGTGTAATTTCTGTAAAGTGGTAAGATTGGCTGTTGATTGGCTGTATTATGCACAATGGACGCTACGAGCTATTTCATAATTTGGCCTAGGTAGTTTCTAATATGACGTTGAAAGAAAGGAAAGAAAGAAAGAACGGAAAAAAAGAAAGAAAAGAAAGAATAGAAAACCATATTTATTCGTGACGAAAACACAAGATGAAAGCAACAATAAATAAGGAACATAAAACAGTCAACCTATACTCGTATGTTTGGGTCACGAAAGGTCCTAACGTTAACGGTCCTAAGGTTAGCTGGAAGAAATTCCTTCTAGTTATAAGTTCGCCTTTGTCCACGTGTCTCTTCTCTGTATTGAAAATTGTATTTGTGTGTTTATATTCTGTACAATAAAGTGTTACTTACTAGCTAGTAAGCGTAATACTGGCAACGCTGGTTTCCGTTAGGAGCATAGTGAAACCACGACCCTAAACACAATCATCATCATTTCAGCCGATAGACGTCCACTGCTGGATATAGGCCTTCCCCAAGGCGCGCCACACAGACCGGTCCTGTGCCACTCGCATCCTTCGCGTTCCCGCGACCTTTACACGGTCGTCACTCTATCGATCTTGCTGGAGGCCTACCGACAACTCGTCTACCGGTTCGCGGACCTAAACACAATAGAGAGATTTAATGGCGATACAACAGTAGAGTTATACTTGAATGTCGGTTAAAATTGATGGGCAGTCAGGCAGACCAGTCAGTAACTTAGTTTTTTAAAATTTTTTAACGAGGAGAACTTCATGGGAAGAATTGATTTTTTTTTAAACATCACTGGCCAGCATTTTGTCGGCAGTCAATATAACAGGTATTCTATTCTGCCAGCGTACCAACGAGGGTGCTTTACTGCATCCACGCATTCCACAATGAATCACTCCCAACAGGAACTACAGACTTTTACAAAAGAAATTGCCCGCTTTACACCACTGCCAGCATAATGGCGAATAAAAAAAAACCAAAGCACTTAGCTGATATTACGGAGTCGTAAAGGAAAAGATAAAGCGAGCGAGCTTTACATTTGCAAGTTAAAAAGATGGAAGTTTTTAAAATGAGCATCGTGGTAGCGTACTGATAGGTCAGGGTGGATGTAGGTAGGTAGTATACACAACTTAGAAGGCGCGTGGATTAAGCAATAATAGTCTCTGCGTCAACGGCTTAAGTGCTTCGCCACGCGCCTTCTAAGTTGTGTCGTGCTATACCTATATTTGGACTATAGCTGTATCCAGTGAGATAACTCGCGTGGGTCCCATGTTTCCCTGTTCCCCTAGGAATTTAAGGAAGTCTTCTCGTTGTGCTCCCATACATACGCCGAGGAACCTCCATGCTAAATTTCAGCTTTCTATGACCAGTAGTTTCGGCTGTGCGTTGTCAGTTGCCAGAGTTTTACTCTTAGCTATATAATACTAGCTTCTGTCCGCGACTTCGCCCGCGTGGAATTCGGTTATCGCTTTCCCGCGGGAACTATGCGTTTATCCGAGAAAAAAGCCTATGTCCTTTCCCGGCACCCCACCTATCTCCATGCCAAATTTCATCTCAATCGGTCCAGCGGTTGAAGCGTGAAGAGGTAACAGACAGACAGACAGAAAGACAGAGTAACTTTTGCATTTATAATATTACTAGCTTCTGCCCGCGACTTCGCCCGCGTGGAATTCGGTTATCGCGTTCCCGCGGGAACTATGCAGATGAAAAATGTATGGACGGATTCTAAGTTTTGTGTTTCGGAGTGTATCCCGGGCCGGTGGGACGCTGGTTAGTAAGGATCTTCTACTATCTAAAGTCCCGCGCCTTCACATTTCAAAACGCTTCAATGTATTTAAAAAGCACCACCAACACTCTCAACACACGTGTGCGTGCTGAGACAGCCATCAACTATGCGTTGAGAGTGTTGGTGGTGCTTTTAAAATAATAAAAAAGAATTGAAGCGTTTTGAAATGTGAAGGCGCGGGAATTTAGATAGTAGATCTCTAATGCAGCAATGAGCGGCACGGTCAACTCCATCCTTTTCAATACGAGCAGATGCCCCAGCCCGAAAATCGCTCACGTGTATTTCCGCGAACATACAATACTACTTCTAGCTACAGCCTATTTGCGTCCCACTGCTGGGCACAGGCCTCCTCTCATCACGAGATAGTTTGGGCTATAGTCCCCGCGCGGGCCCAGTGCGGATTGGGGACTTCAACACTCTCGTGATGAGAGGAGGCCTGTGCCCAGCAGTGGGACGCAAATAGGCTGTAGCCGGCTAGCTTTACACCTTGTAAGAGAGTCTATTATTAGGTAACTCGTGCGCCATTTTAATTGTCTTGCTGTACGAGTGTTTAGTATGTTATCGCAAACAGACCTGGCCGGTTAATGTAGGGCTTTTATTAGATCAAGGTCACACAGTGAGGGCTGAGGAAGAGAGTGCCACTTTTTACAACCTTTTAAGAGGGTTTACTCCGAAAGTTGGCAACGTCGCAAATAGCTGTCAAATGTTTTTCTGTTTTTATTAATTTCTCAATATGACTGAATTAAAAAAGAAGTTGTCATTCTATGGTTGAATGACGCGTCTCGTTTTATATTTGTTGGCTGGGCTTTCAAATAATAAGATTACATTAAAATGCATGGAAAATGGGATGGAAAGTTTTCAAAAGATAGTGCTTCCATAATCCTAAAAAATTCGTGTTCCTATGATAATTGTTGCAATCCATACTTAATGTTTTATTCAACCATAGAGCGATAATTCATGTTTTCATTCAGTAATATTGAGAAATTAATAAAGACAGAAAAACATTTGACAGCTATATGCGACGTTGCCAACTTTCGGGATAAACCCTCTTAAGTATTTAGTTTCACCTGTCGCTATGTTTGTTTGTATGTAATCTTGCAAGTTAAATTTGATCCACTTCCCGGTTAATTTTGCTGAAATTTTGCATGCATGTGTAAATCCGATGACAATGAAAAATCATCATGATATGGAGGTAATCTGATGATGGAACCGGAAGGTGGTCATTGTAGCTTTTATAAGATCCATACTAATATTATAAATGTTATGAACCCTGCTCATTTATCACTTACCTAAGTACATATAGGTACCTAGCGAAGACTAAGCTGAGGTTAGCTGGGAGAAATTCCTTACAGGGATTAGCTCGCCTTTGTACAATAAAGTGTTACTTACTTACTTACTTACTAAGGCTTCGTTAAGAGCCATCTAAAATTAAATGCCTTTGCATTGAGTGACGTCACAGGTCATGAGAAAACTCACGCGGTATTAAAACGTGGCAACACTGTAGCTGGGAATCCTCCACATGGGCCGAAGGTTGTTTGACGGATGATTTCTTTATGCCACGTCACGTCGCCCTGCCTTTGTAATATTGTATTTTGTTTGTCTCTTTAAATAGGTAAATTCACTTTACGAACACGGACTTTTGAAACGAATTGAGGGCGCATCTATTATGTATTCAATTTGCGTGGGATGTTTCCCTTTCGGAATGTCGTGTGTGGTATCATTATGATAGCGATAATGTAATGATTTAATGCTAACGGCCTGGCTTGAAACGACAAGGGAGCTGTTAAGTGCCTTTTTTCCAAGAATTACACCTCCCTTAGTAAAATTGTACACTTTCTTAGCGCAGAGGACCTGGGAGACCGAGTCTTGCTCGAGTGAAAGTAGCTAAACCCGAGTTTCTCAGACATGAGACCTAGCTAGAACGATTTGTCGCCCCCGTAAACGCCTATAGTATTCCAAATTTCGTCCAAATCGTTAGAGCCGTTTCTGAGATCGCTTGGATAAATAAATAAAGAAATAAACAGAGAATAGTATACAAGATTAGGGCGTTTAAAGTATAAAGGCGACCGAGCTTTGCTCGGGTGAAAATAGCTAAAAACGGATTTTCCCAGATATGAGACCTAGCTAGAAAATATATCGATTTCTCACCCTCGTAAGCCCCTATATTCCAAATTTCACCAAAATCGTTAGAGCGGTTTTTCGAGAACGCGATTACAAATATATACATGGTGGGTCAGATCATATAGCAAATAATTAACCCACAGTATCGGCTATCGATTCTAAGCATATTGTATAGGTCTTTAAATTTTTTCGAGTTGGTAAAAAAATATATTTTTATATGGGATTGGTTGTGAGAGCGACGCCTGAATCCTATACAAAATATTTTTTTTTACCAACTCAAAAAAAAATAAAGACCTATACAATATACTAAGAATCGATAGCCGATACTGTGGGTTAATTATTTGCTATATGATCTGACCCACCATGTATACACATTATTTTTATTGTATTTTAGTTTGTGCCGAAATAAATGCTACGTATATCCTGGGAAATACATATATATATATACACATATATAAACAAATATTGCTCGTTTAATAGAATAGGTTATAGCTCTCTGTTTTTTGGATAAAGATGAACGCGATACCTAGTGTTTTTGATTTTCATCAAGTCGAAGTGACAGCACATATATAAAATCATACAAAATGGACGTAATTGTCTTTTTTTTTTTTGACTCGATCTTTAAAGTCAAGCGTTTTAAATCTCATATGTACACGATTTCCTTTCAGGATTAAAAGTTTATATGGAGATCGTCCTTTTTTATGGCTTTTTGATTTGCAGAAGTTAGAGCTGCTAATCCCACTAATTAGGTAGTTATATACATAAACTTGGTAGAAAGCACCAGCAATATTTCACAAGCGTGGGACAATTTGTATTCAAGCCGAGTTTCCGTACTCGTAAATTCCCCTGAAATCTGTAAGTGGCTATTATAATCTGCGAAGTATGAACTCACCACTTAGCGAAATGAATGCTAGGAGCACCGTCGACGTCCAAAACTTGGGCCCCGCCATCTGAGTCAAACTTTATTATTTACTACACTTCTGAACTCTCGACACGTCCAAAAACAAAACAGAAGTTAGGTATAATCCCGCAAATGGTCGAATCGGGTTAGCTTTAAGTACTGCTTTGCGGTAAACGATTTTTCATATAAGAAACGGTTTTATAAATTGGCTATTTCTAAATTCCTGCCTCGTATTTTCTTGGTAGGTAGTTGTTAGAAAGTGTCGCGCTCGCGGCGTGTACGCGACTGCACAGCCGCGCCGTGCCGTCTACGCGTGTGCCGCGGCCGAACAAATTGTCGATGACGAGGGCCGATATTAAAAATAATTTTACCTTAAGCGATGGCAATTAAGGCTGTGCCCCATTTCGGTATCCTTTTTAAGTTAATCTATATAGTATATATTACTTTGGTTATTCTTATACGTTTTTAGGTCATAATCCTGGCTTAGGATTAGGTATTTATACTTAATCAAATATGCACTCGTGATGATGATGATGATGATGAGTCCGACCGATTTCGGCCATGGCGACCACTTCGACTCCTAACAAGTATTTTGGCGCTCATGCGCCCGAAGATGGCTAATGTAACCTATCTTTGCGGCGAAACTTCGTGAACATTGAGGGCACGTACGTAAGCACACCGTCTATGTAATTATAAGAGATGACAGCAGGTGGACGGACTTTGAGCTGGTCTGGTGATGCACTCGTAAGCATTCTACGTCACATCTATTAGGTCTATTAGGCTTACACTAGTCAAAAATATAATACGGTAAGTAGGTACCTTTTTTTGGTGCAATGGTACTTACTAGGTAGTTGTTTAATTTGTGAAGGATATCAAAAAGCTCGGACTGTATTAGTAAACATTTCTTAACGATGTTTTTTCCGCGTTATTATATATCTTATCTATCTCGTGAAAGCATTCCACAAAGGCCGACATATAAATCTGATGGACGTCTCTCCATTAAGGCCAGAAATGCCTCGGGCTAGTAAATCGGCTTCTAAGTTGGTGGTCCGCTCATGTTCGATCGTCGGGTACAGAGACGGGTGATTCAAGGCTCTAGAGTTCTAGGTTTCAGCCGCCGGTCACTGCCTTTGCTTGCCACGAATTCAGACTATGTTAGTCAGCCTAATGACTTGAGGCGTGGTTTTGGATGTCTGTAGGTATAGATAATAGCCCCCGTCAGCTATTATTAATAGTTTATTAGATATTGATTGATAAGGTTTGCGCCGGTGGAAATGTCTCATTGATTGCGTCACAACATAATAATCAATCAACGTCTGCGTATTTCTTGATGCAGGTGGAAGGATAAATATCATTTGCAATGTCCGCGTCTCGCGCGCGTGCTTATCGTGAAAAGCACTATAGACAACATTTAATTAAATTAGGTTTAACAAGCGAGACGCTCTGCATGGGTCTGAGCAAACTCATGAGAGCTTTTCTGCCTTTTCTTACTAGAAGGAGTTATCGTCATATGATATATTAAATTAAGTATAATGTGATTTTTACCTATATGTAAATGCGAAAGTGACTTTAGTGTCTGTCTGTCCATCTGTTACCTCTTCCTGCTTAAACCGCTGTACTGATTTGGATGAAATTATGTATGGAAATAGTGGAGTCCCGTAGAAGGACATAGACGTGGAAAGCTATAACCGAATTATATACATATATATTATGTATAACCGAAATACAGGCGAAAGCTAGTAGATTCATAAATGACTTTACAAATTGTTTAATATGGTGAGTAGATCTAAATATACAAGCTAAACTATACATATTGAGATAGAGAAATTATCGCTCGCGCGCGTGAAACGAAACTGATACACATAAAAGCAATAATTATGTAGTAACCCATGTCCAGCCTGATTCAATCAATAAATTGACTATCATTATCCATGCGTGACTGTTACATCATTAGGTATATTAGGGTTAGTTTACATTATACATATTCCTTTATTAGTAACGTTTTCCTTTAGTTATAACAATGGGCGCAGCTGAAAATCAGCGTTGTGGCTCCGGGCCACAGTATTATGCTGAGCTGTTAGCCCTTTCGGCTATGAAACTTTTAATTTTAGTTCTTTTTTAATTTAAAATGAGGTTATAAATTATTTTAATTTCTGTTGTTTCTTTTAAGTGGATGTGTATTTATTTTTGGTTTTGTGTATTCTGTTTGGTTCAAAATAGCCGAATAATAGTTATTTGTTATGCAAGGCTGCAAAGTTGTTGTTTGCTGTGAGTGCATGATTGAGACCCGAGTGAACGAAGGATTCTAGGGTTGAACCACGAGCGAAGCGAGTGGTTCAAATATAGAATCCTGAGTGTAACGAGGGTTTCAAGGCACGAGACAGCAAACGACTTTGCTGCTGAGCGCAACACAAAAATTTTCACCTCACGCGCGATTTTTCGGGAAGAAGACTTAGTTCGGCGTCGCGTAGGTACAGTTTGTGCTAACTCTGGAGGAAGTAAATTTGTATCTTCATCGCTAGAATACCTCATATTTTCTTTATTACTTCGTATAGGTATTCTAAATTACAAAACCAGCAATCTAAAACTTTTTTTTTTCCGGAGGTTGCGTTCCAAATCACTCCTTTCTCGTACTTCAAGATTCAATTATTCATTGAACACAGTTAAAATATACACATATTTAAGTATTTTTGTGATAAAACATAGTGAAATAATGAAATACACCTGAAACGGTGTATTATTAATATAATTTTATTAATTATGATATTAAGTAAATTGAACCTTTATTTTAATAAAACTCTCACGACGAATTGCGTTTCAGAACGTATCGTAGTTTTTTTATTGTGACAGTGGCGTCATGCGTCGTTCGAATTTCAAAAACACTTTCCACGCTAGCGGATAAAATCCACCCACCACTTTCGAGCCAGTGAGGTGAAAAGATATTTTCACCTCAAGATACGAATTTAACTCCTCCAGAGTTAGCCAAAGTGTACGTGACGCCGAACTAAGTCTTCTTCCCGAAAAATCGCGCGTGATGTGAAAAATTTTGTGTTGCGCTCAGCAGCAAAGTCGTTTGCTGTCTCGTGCCTTGAAACCCTCGTTACACTCAGGATTCTATATTTGAACCACTCGCTTCGCTCGTGGTTCAACCCTAGAATCCTTCGGTCACTCGGGTTTCAATCACGCACTCACAGCAAACAACAACTTTGCAGCCTTGCATAACAAATAACTATTCATTTCATTTCATTTCATTTCCTGAACAGCTACAAAGCAAGATTTTTTTTCTCATTTCTTTACTGATTGATATGTACCTGCGACATTCGATCTCCATTCTTGTTATGAAAAAAAAAATGTTTCGGTCTGGTTTCTCGCAAAAAGTCTCCCAAAAAACATACGAGTTTGCAGAGACATGAATAATCACATATGGAGATACATTAGCATACAGCGCACGCAGTATTCTAGTAGGTATCTATTTGGATCAAATACCTAAAAGAGATTTACATTAGAATAATAACGACCTGCTTAACTCGACGGGTAGTACTCGAAAGTGCTGTGCGTATTTGAATTACATCAACTGGAGATGAAAAGCTATTATGTCCATCGTAAATCGATGGATAGTAGCAAAAGTCCAGTGAACCGAGCCGTTTTAATTTGATTTCAATTGAAATTATTTATTATTTATTTATTTATTTATTTAAACTTCATTGCACATACAAAATGTATACAATTGGCGGACTTAATGCCTAAAGGCATGCGCTGAAGTTTCAGTAGAATGATAGACGACGGAAAAAAAAGGTAAAATGGAACTCTTATAGCGTTATGGGAATGTATGTCTTACCTAGCGAGATATTATTTATGTCTTAGTAACCTTTTACAGACATCTTGAAAAATATACAAATTTGCATACTAACCAATTCGGTTTTAGAAGAGGTCTTTCCACAGAAGCCGCAATTTTGTCTGCTAAGCAAACTATTAAATACTATACTGATAGGAGTACGCCCGTTTACGCGTGTTTTCTCGACCTTTCCAAGGCGTTTGACCTGGTTAACTATGACATCTTGTGGCAAAAATTGGAAAATATTGCTGTTCCAGCAGAGCTTAATCAAACCTTACAATTTTGGTATCTTAACCAGGTCAACGTCGTGAGATGGTCGGGGTCTTACTCTGAGCCATATGGGTTGGAGTGCGGGGTGAGGCAGGGGGGGGGCTTTCCTCACCTACGCTCTTCAATCTATATGTTAACGCCCTTATAGATGAGCTGTCTCAACAACATCAGCTATGCGGATGACATGGTGCTGCTGAGAGCGTCGCCGTGTGGGCTTTTTAAGCTGCTGCAGATCTGCGAAAAATATGCTCTAAGTCACGGTTTGCTATATAACGTGCAAAAAAGTGTGTGCATGGTTTTTTGGGTCAAAGGAAAGAGTCAGTACCCGGTTCCAGCTATCAAACTTTACGGGACACCCTTGAATAGAGTGGAACAATTTAAATACCTGGGTCACATACTTTCCTCTGACCTAAAAGACGACGCAGATATCGAACGGGAACGCAGGGCGCTGTGTGTCAGAGCGAACATGGTGGCCCGCAGGTTTGCTCGATGCTCTACAGAAGTTAAGCTAAGTCTTTTCAGAGCCTACTATACGAACTTTTATACGAGCAGCCTGTGGATCAGCTATACTCAACGACAGTACAGCGCCCTGAGGGTTCAATATAATAATGCGTTCAGGGTGTTGTTGGGTCTGCCGCGATACTGTAGTGCTTCAGGTATGTTCGCCGATGCGAGAGTGGACTGCTTTTACGCCACCATGCGTAAAAGGTGCACATCCCTGGAGCGCCGGGTGCGCGCCAGCTCCAACAGCATCCTGAGGGCATTCGCGATGCGCTTCGACTGTCACTATCTGAATCACTGCTCGATGATTCATTTACTGACAAGTCGAAGCAGATAAATGTAGATAAATGTAGTTTTTTATTTTTATTTTATGTTCTCGTAGGATTAGCCACTAACACTAGGATAGTCTAGAACTGTAATGTTTACTAACAAAATATGCCTCTAGTTGGGTGAAATAAATGATTTTATTATTATTATTATTTAAAGTGTCGTGGGTACTGGGCGGGGAACGGCATTTGGCAGTGAAACCGCAAGAAGATATGTTGAACTATTTAAATCCAAAATTGCTTAATTATGCACTCACATAATTTTGGATTATAGAAAAAAGGAATGTTTTGTCCATGTGAAGTCTGAAATTAAAACTATTTACTTTAATTCAGTTCATTTAACAAATTCAAGATGGCTTCAGAGACGTGTTCGACTGGTGTTCCATTTCTTGCCCTGACCTGTTTTGTTTCGTCCAATCTGTTTACAAATCTTTACCTTAGATCTTATTACTGAACTCGTGGATTAAAACAACCTGTACTCGGTAAATATATCAGTGTCAAATGAGCAATTGGATTGCGTCCCAAACGTCCCGTAGTCCCATCCCATCTCATTATCTTTTCATCTAAATTAATGGCCCAGAAGCAGACGTAATGAAGTAAAAAGTTAATGGTCATCGAAGCTGATGTTTCCGAAGGATCTTAATCTATTATTTTTCATCTTTTGTTACGAATAAAACCGCCGCGTCTTTGTGTAGGTATTGATTATCAGTTACCAGTTTTAAATTTTAACAGGGGCTTCATTCAAGTTCGTAAAGATCTCTCATAACCCTAAATAACGATTCAATTTCTCCCTATTTAGCAAGATATTATATCATTTAATGAGCTATTCGGGGAAATGGACAATGGCCGAGAGTTTTTCTGAAACCTGAATTCAGTCAATGTCTCCTTCTGTTTAAATATTAACTTTTTTATTTATACTGTATATAGGTAGGTAGTAAGTACAATATAAACACTGAAGCTTATCTTCCGTATTTTAACCATGAAAGATTCCACTTCTCAGAATGAATGGCGCAGTGCAGTAGTGAAGGTTGGAAAATTCTAGAACTGGTTCATTTACAAGATTGCAAAAACAATACGGTTTTTAGAGTAAATTGAAAGTAGACTGCAGTTTCAGGTCATCCGCGCGACCTGCATTGCGACGCCCGAATCCCTAATGACAGCCGGAGCAAAAATACCGCTCAGCTCGCGCCATTGTGAGTTGGGATACTGGGGCTATATTGGAAGTCTCAAAATAGCGATCTCCCTGTTCCCTATAGGATCGCTCGTGTGTCATGAATTTTAAGCAGCTAGATTTAAAGTTCAACTTGACGCGTGAGTGAATCTATAGGGAACAGGGAGATCCCTATTTTAGACTTCGAATATAGCCTCTGGAGTTACCATGACTAGGTATAAATAGTTCAAAAACGTGCGGGTGAACTGATAAAACGTTCATTTTCCGGTAGCCTGATAACCTACAACAAAATTGAGTGGGTTCTATAATTAAAAATGCCAATAGTTATTTCCAAAAAATAGGTCCAATAAAGTCGATAATTTAAATTAGCTATCATTGCGCTATTTGCGCTGCTCAGCTAAAACTCAGCAGCTGTAGTCACAGGGCGGACACGGCCTATAAAAGCACGATTTCGAACAAAATTCGAATGAAGTGTCAATGTTTGCGTGCGAGGACGTCTGTGTGCGTCCGAGGACGACTGTATACTTTTAAATGTGTGTGTACGAGTACGCGGGCCAACGATTCACTCGCCAGCTCCGGATGAAACAAATGCTGGTAAGGGCGAGCGGGTGATTCCGTGGCCATTCTGTATGTAGTACTATTAAATATTATGTGCTGTAACTTTTAGCTTAGGTTTTCCGGAAATCATAGTGCAAACAGGTACTGCGCAAATGCATGCAAGTTTCAGACGCGATCAAAATAGAAAGTGACTTATCACAAAATTTATCTGCTTAAAAATGCAGAAATACTTAGTAATGAATGGTTGGAACGCTGCTAGGATCACCCACCTTGGTATTTACGTACCAGTGGATAACACTGCTTATTTGCAACGAGTAATAATTGAGCGCTTACTCGTATCTTTGTAAGCTTCTACCCGCGACTTCGTCCGCGTGGAATTCGGTTATCGCGTTCCCGCGGGAACTATGCGCTTTTCCGGGATAAAAAGTAGTCCACCTTTCTCGGAACCCCGAGTACCTATCTCCATACCAAATTTCATCTCAATCGGTCCAGCGGTTGAAGCGTGAAGAGGTAACAGACAGACAGACAGACCGAGTTACTTTCGCATTTACAATATTAGTATGGATACGATGGCCAACGTACGGAACAAGGCGCAGAGGTCGTAAATATGAGGAAATACTCGTAAGTTGCAGGAGGAGATTTATTGAGGCCCGCCGGGCGATGGTCCGTCTTCATTTGGCCGCAGGTGTCCCGGCGGGAGGGAAATCGCGATGAATGACACTATTTGTATAGATTTGCTCTAGAGATGCGGACACGCCACATTTTTATGGTTCCCTTCCATATTCCTGGTGAATGAAAAAGGGAAACGTGAAATCCAATGTCAAAAAATAGAGATAGCCGTAGTCCATTCTGCTGTCCTGCCTTTTGCGATTGACACCGCACATTTCTGCAGATATTGTCTTTTTCTGGCACTTTTGTGTTCGAATAGATAGATAAATGCAAAATTCCTTCCGAATTTTGTGAAATCCTCTCTTGGTGTTCCGCTCCACTCCCCAAGGCTCCTAGGTATAGCACAACACAAGTTAGAAGGCGCGCGGTGAAGCACTGATGGCGAATGGCGATGATGCAGAGCCCATTATGGCTTAATTTGCGCGCCTTCTAACTTAGAACTCTCGTGCTATACGTGTATACATGCCAAATTTCAAGCTTCCTACGACCAGTGGTTTACGTTTTCATCAGTCAGTAACGAGAGTTTTATACATATCGATATTATATTAGTACCTACCTATGTATGTTGGATGGAACCCTCGAGACGTAGTGTCGTATTAACCGTGTTTTTTTTTTTAAATGGCAAGCAATATGCGTAAGCCCTCATGCGTAGTACACAACAGTGTTGCCAGCCAGATAAGGTTTATTATATTAATGGATTCGGCTTTTATGAAACGAGCTCGAGATACATGCGGGGGAGTTATTTGTTTACGAGACTCGTCGTGCAATAAAACGGCCGAACGCGAGAGCTGGGGCTGGGATTACGGCAATGATCGGCTTTCCATTGCTTTATTTATGTCAGAGCTAATAAGCTGCTTGTTTTGGAGACTAAATAATCAACTTACCATACTAAGTACTTTACTAAGTACTTTACTATACTAAGTACTTTACTTACTGAAATGTATCCATCTGACGCTGATCTGAACCGCTTTAGGCGAAATTCAGTATGGTTTAGGAAGATGATAGGACTTCTAAATAATATTCGTATTGTAAACTCTGTCTGTCTGTTAGCTCTTCACGCTTCAACCGCTGGACTGATTTAGATGAAATTTGGCATGGAGGTATTCGGAGTTCCGGGGAAGGGCATAAGTAGGCTACTTTTGATCCCGAAAATTCAACGAGGACGAGTTCGCGGGCTGAAGGTAGTGTAAAATAAAATATACCGCACGCATGTGCGTTCTTTGGATTTCCAAAGAATATCCATATCCATATTAATATTATAAATGCGAAAGTAACTCTGTCTGTCTGTCTGTCTGTCTGTCTGTTACCTCTTCACGCTTCAACCGCGCTGGACCGATTGAGATGAAATTTTGCATGGAGATATTTGGGGTCCCGGGAAAGGACATAGGCTACTTTTTATCCCGAAAAACGCATAGTACCCGCGAGAACGCGATAACCGAATTCCGCGCGGACGGAGTCGCGGGCAGAAGCTAGTTAATATTATAAATGCGAAAGTAACTCTGTCCGTCTGTCTGTCTGTTTGTCTGTTACCTCTTCACGCTTCAACCGCTGGACCGATTGAGATGAAATTTGGCATGGAGATAGTGAGAGACCCGGGAAAGGACATAGGCTATCCCGGAAAAACGCATAGTTCCCGCGGGAGCGCGATAACCGAATTCCACGCGGGCGAAGTCGCGGGCAGGAGCTAGTATAGATATATATAGATAGTTGTTTATAAGGTCACAGCGAACGGCCCGGTTGATGCCCTCAAGCGGCTCGGCCGTGAACCACATCGCGCTGCAGCAGAATCCGACCCATTTGCTCCCCACTCGGTCCACTACCCCACTTGCCGACGCGGACTGCGCTGATTTATTGCACTTTTATATTCAAATCAAGGCCAATGATGCCGTTATGGCTCAGGATGCCGCTAATAGGTGTGAATGCAGATTTGGATTAACGGCAAGAGGCGGCGGGCGAGGCTACAGTGATCAACAATATAACATTCGAGTGACTATAGGACTTAAGTTATTAATGAGTTGCAGTTAGTCACCGTTATACAAAAAACTGTCCATCAAGAAAGATAATAAAACATTAAATGATACCATACAAACAATATCGTAATTAAGTTAAAAATTTGCATTTTTTTAAATTTATAAACTTATCTGAATCAAAACTTGTATATAATCCATATTATTAATATCATATTAATATTATGAATGAGAAAGTAAACTCTGTCTCTCTGTCTGCCTGTCTGTTACTTTTTCACGCTTCAACCGCTGGACCGATTGGAGACTGGAGATACTTGGAGTCCCGGGACATAGGTTACTTTTTACGTTACATTTTTACATAGTTACGGAAAAGAATATAACGGATAATGGAATTTCACACGGGCGAAGTCGCGGGCAGCAGCTAATAACTAATAAATAGACAGCAGCGTATACCTCGACACAATTGAAATGGCGCGCGGATTAATCGACAATAGACTCTGCGTCAACCGCGTCAGTGCTTTGCCGCGCGCCTTCTAAGCTGTGTCGTGTTGTACCTATACGAAATGAGCAGAATTCAAATTATATACGACGGTATGACGGATGTATATGTACAGTCAGCAGCAGAAGTAGATAAACGGGCCGGGTATCCAAATTGATCTACACACGCCCTTAACGTCTTAAGAATATGGTCGTGTGTAGGTCATTTTGAACACCTGGACAGCTTATCTACTTCTGCTGCTGACGTACGTAAAGCATTTTTTTTGTTGATATGGCGTCCGCTGCACGGCACTTTTGCCAATGTCAAGTGATGATACTTCGTTATTCTCTCTGTTTGATCATCGTCACTCTGAATTTTCATCGTGGTCCTTTCGTGGTACATTATATCATTGATGGATTGACGTAAAACATTATCTTTGAATTATTTAGGTAATGGAAGACACAACTACCCACATGTGACACGTAACATGTGGAACGTGAAACGTCGTCTTGATATTAAATTAGGTAGGTACTTAGGTAGGTCTCTGTGCCGCCAGCATTATGAATTATTGTACAACATGCTCGTACATTCGACGCCAAATGAAGAAGGTAACATCACGTTGTCATCATTCCAGCCGAAAATCATTCTTTACTGGTTGTAAGTCTGAAAAACAAAGTTCGCAGCCCTCAGGCCCAAGAAAATACTGCAATTCCTTGCAGAAGCTAAACCTGACTGTAACTGTGTAGTCCTCTTTCTTCTTCTTTTTCTTCAAAGTTAGCTTTAACTTTTTGCGGTAACGTTGGTATCGTATAGATAAATACTAAAATATCGTATATATAGCAAATAAACGTAGGATCTTATGTAGGGTCCCCTCTGGATGGCCACCATTATTTTATCCGCTAACCTGCCGCCTCGTGCCTACTGTTGTGAGAGCCGATAAAATTACTAGGTTAAAGGCACTTCAATCGAAATCTTGTGTGTGTTTGTGTGTGGCCTACTTTAATCCTGTTATAAACATGTTACAAATTTCAGAGCGCCATTAAACTCCATGTTGCAGGTAAGTGACACGTGACACCGAGATGTTAGTTCAGACGAAGGGGCGTGATTGATGCCAACAACCACAAAGCGCGCCGCTCTAGATTTCGTTTACAAAAGAACTACAAATGCCTACCTTACCTTATCCAAATTAGGGGCTTCATTCAAATTCGAAAATAGGCATATGGGATCTCCCATTTCTCCAAATAACGATTTTAAACACTAGGAGATAATGTGACGTGTGACGTGTGTAACTTAGTTTGGTTATAATTTAGTTGCTTATTTATAAACTCCCTGATTGATTAAAAACTGCTCTATTTTCCGAACCCAAGGTGTCTGTACTAGTCGATTTTGGTGCGATACGATGTTGACAAAGTGAAGGCGAAATATTTCACTCCCACTTATCTGACTAAGAACAAAGGATTCAGTTTCCTTATCTTTTTGAGTCAGACAAACGGATTTATGTCCTTCGAAGTTTTCTTTGGTATTAAAAATCGGATATTCCGAAATGGTTATTTTAAATTCAGGATTGTGAAATGTGAAACCATTAGTCACCGTTAATAGACGAGTGCTGCGGAGACGGGAGATAATATACGGATTGCGGGTGCACTGTAGAGTAAATGTATCATTTATTTCTTCTGTTATTACTCTGTCTGTTTGTCCGTCTTACCTCTCTGTACTGATTTAGATATTTGATATGGAGATAGATTGAGTCTCGAGGAACGACAAAGGATATTTTTTATTCCGCAAATTATTCCAAAATGGAAGTTTAGTATCAACCTAGTTTCCGTCTGTCACTTCGTTCCACGTGGAATTCAGTTATAGCGTTCGTTTAGTTATTAGCGTCATTGACCTACACATGGACGAACAGTGCCTAACAGAATATGACAAAATATATGGAGCAAACTGACATTAGAATAGTTATTTGTACAACAAGAGAGCAAAATTGTTTTTTGCTTCGAGTGCCATGTTTGAATCTTGAGCTTAGCGAAGGACTCAAAAGCACGAGAAGTAAAAGAAATTGCTCTCGAGTAGCACATACAATTTTTCACCTCAGTAGCGAGAACACATAAAAGGTACTTGCAAAGAATACTTACATCACGAAAAATATGAAATAACATTTCTTCTTCACTCCTTTCACGCAAATTATTACTTAAATTTCATGTTTTAAAAGAATTACTTTAAAGTTAGCTGTCGAAAATTAAGAAGAAAGACATGATTTGACATGAAAGAATGGCGGCAATTTTCTAAACGTATGTTCGGAAACTAGTACAATGATAAATTTCGAATTTATTCGGTAATATTTGAAAACTTTAAGTTTACTTTGAATTAAAACTTTAGTTTAAAATGATTACAAATAACATAAATATATAATATATAAGTCATTTAAAAAAATGCAAGATTTTCAGAATGTAAAATCAACGTTCAATTTTAATACCTAAAAATACACGGCGGTACTGATGCATTGCGCGTATCCGAACGTTTCTACCTAGATGCCGCAGTATGAAACGACCATTCCCAGTTATCAAACTTAAAAAAATTTCACTACATTTTAAGAAGTTTTTTATTCGTTTTGTTTTTAAGTGGGTACTTTTATTTGTTTATTCTTCGTATATTACTGAATAATTTTGATCTAGAATAGTAAAACATGACACTGAGGCTGCATGGCTTAGGCCTTTGCCTTTGCCTGATGGGATAAATGGACTAAAAAAAAACAAATTAAAAAAGTACTTTGTTTCACTCAGTGAAACAAACACGATTTTGCTCACTGATTTCTGACAGCAAAGTCTACTTGTTCGAGCTGCTGAGGTGAAATAGTTATTTGTGCAACAAGAGAGCAAAATTGTTTTTTGCTTCGAGTACCATGTTTGAGTCCTGAGCTAGCGAAAGATTCTATAGTTGAATCACGAGCGTCTAGCGAGTGATTCTAGTTTAGAATCTTGAGCTTAGCGAAGGACTCAAAGGCACGAGAAGTAAAAGAAATTGCTCTCGAGTAGCACATACAATTTTTCACCTCAGTATAGCAAGAACACATAAAAAGTACTTGCAAAGCATACTTACAACATGAAAAATATGAAATTACATTTCTTCTTCGCTCCTTTCACTCAAATGATTAATTGAATTTTATGTTTTAAAAGAATTAATTTAAATTCATTTGTCGAAAATTAAGAAGAAAGATATGAATGGCGGCAATTTTCTAAACGTGTGTTCGGAAACTAGTACAATGATAAATTTCGAATTTATACGGTAATATTTGAAACCTTTTAGTTTCCTTTAAATTAAAACTTTAGTTTAAAATGATTATAAATAAGATAATTATATGAAATATAAGTAATTTTGATAATTGTAAGATTTTCAGAAGGTAAATTAACGTATAATTTTAATTTCTAAAAATACACGTCGGTACTGATGCGTTGCGCGTATCCGATCGTTTCTTGTTCAGTTTTTTTTTCTACGAAAATAGATTCGCACTAAGACTTGCCTAATATAATTCTACCTCTTTCCTTAAAGAAATGAAAAGAAGAGAGCTGATAAAATCGAGGTAGTTTGAATTATTGTTATAAGTAGTTACCTACTAGTTAGATGCCGCAGTATGAAATTACCATTCGCAGTTATCAAATAAAAAAAAGAAGAAAAAAAAAACAAAAAACCCGACTGCGTAAAAACTAAAAAGAAAAAAACAAGACTACCTAGTTCAGTAGTAGCTAGGATTATGTTAAGTAATTGATTGCTATTGAGGAATCTAAAGATGCCTACTATCGGGACCCATTATTTGTAACATTTTAACCTAGATTTTAAATGGGTCCCGACTGTAGGCATCTTTAGATTCCTCAATAGCAATCAATTACTTAACATAATCCTAGCTACTACTGAACTAGGTAGTCTTGTTTTTTTCTTTTTAGTTTTTACGCAGTCGGGTTTTTTGTTTTTTTTAATTAACTTTTTTATTTTATTATTTTTAGTTAGGGATTAAAAGACCGTAAATTCCGCAATCTTGTCATTTCATGGAGAGAGTTGCTATCGTGGGGATTATTAAGTAGCTTGCGATGATCTAAATTACTGATTATTAATCCCTCTAGAGATCTAACCCGGCTCAAAACGCTACATAAGCCTGAACCTATTAAAATTCTTCAAGTCAACCGATAGATGGCGCTACTGGTACTACATAAGAGTATTAGGTAGCTATTTTATTTATTTACGAGCGCTGAGTACTGACTAGTGTACCTAATTGGTACCTATAATCAATTAGGTTATATTTCACTGTATCACACACACTATTGACACTTTAAATGTAATAACGAAACTAAAAGTCTTCAAGTCAACGGATAGATGACGCTACTGGTACACTACATTGCACATGCGTACGTACTTGATTGAAGTTTGAGATTTATGAAAAACATTATTATTAAGTATTTTATAGTCGTCGTGACCTGCTTGAAGACTCGTTGGTCTAGATTATTTCCTGTGTTGCTAATTCGAACGGATGTACTACTGGGTGGATAGGTAGGTACCTACTTTACGTGGTTAGTAAAGGAACTTTGAATCGTTATAAATCATAAACGGTTCTTTTGTCTGAAAAATGGTCAAAGAAACCTAATAATGATTTTTAAATACCTATTCAACGATACCTCACATGCCATAGTTGGTTGACTTTTATTTTTTTATTTTGTACAATATGGCGTCTGGTAGCCGCCATTTTGAATTTTGATAAATTTCATATCTTCAGTGACACTCGCGCAATTCAGACGAATCGATTGACGTATGATTCATTAAAATCGACCCACGCGTTTGATCTCTAGTGTGCCACAAAGGAACAAACATACATACATACATACATACATACATACATACATACATACATAGACAGGTAAACACATAACCCTCCTTTGCGGTGCGCAGTCGGGTAAAAAGCGCGGGAACGATTTAACTGTGGCTGCATGGCTTAGGCCTTTGCCTGATGGGATAAATGGATTAAAAAAAAAGTGATCCTATAAGGGTTCCGTTTTTTCCTTTTGAGGTACGGAACCCTAAAAACAATTTAAAAAAATACTTTGTCTCACTGAGTGAAACAAACACAATTTTGCTCACTGATTTCTGACAGCAAAGTCTACTTGTTTGAGCTGCTGAGGTGAAAAATACATTCCAATATGCTAATAACGTCTCTTTATAATGTGTCAAGATAAATATTTTATAATAAAGTAAACCTAACACTATAAGACTTAAGTGTCAAATTTACTGAGCGCCAAACGGGTGCCCGAGTTGTTCGGACACCCGTTTTGACGGGCCATTTTTCTCCGGCTGATCGTGAATCCTTACTTATAATAGATCAATGATTAGCGTGCGTTTTTTTGGGGATAAAATATCCTTACCCGGTACTCGAAGTCTCCACACGTCACATCTAAATCGGACAGCGGATAACAGACAGACAGAGCTACTTTCGCATTTATAATATTAGTATGGATTACACGTTAGTACGGATTATTAAATGTCAACGATATTATTGAAGAAATATTGCACTGAAGAGCCATCGTTCATGTTCAAGACAAAGGAGCATCGGAGTCGGACAGGCGCCGAGCGGCGATGCTAAGTGCAGGATGCGTCGCAGGACGTCCGAAGACCTTGCCACTCACACTCGCGCGCCGGATGCCACGCACTGGCGGATTGTAGACGATAATTCAGTGTCTTACATAGAAATGATCCTTGAGAAGTTCAAAGAAAACAAAAATTAATACTTACCTAAGTATTTGATAAAAAAAATTGATGGCTATGATAAATGCTTGGGGTTAATATTATACATATATTACTAGCTTCTGCCCGCGACTTCGTCTGCGTGGAATTCGCTTATCGCGTTCCCGCGGGAACTATGCGTTTTTTCGGAATATAAAGCCTGTGTCCTTTCCCCGGACTCCAACTGGGAATTTCCTGTAATGATAGTGCTTACTAACTCTCCATGTGAAATTTCATGCAAATCGGTCAAGCCGTTGAAGCGTGAAGAGGTAACATACAGACAGACAGGTCAGACAAATTAGGTCATCAAAATTCCGACATTTCTCGAAATTTCTAACATAACCTAAAGATAATGTGCAGTGAGTTCTAGATTGTTTATGAATTATGATAAGACGCCAGCATTATGTAGGTACAGTCGAGTTCGCCAATGTATACACACTTTTGCACCTTACCACCTTGTAATAAGGTCCAAAGTGTACACATATTAATGAACTCGACTGTACCTACGTAAACCCAAACGTAAACCAACGTAAACATTTCACCAAGAAATTAAAATAATGTAGGTATGACCCAGTAGTCGTCAGGACTAGATAAGACGTGAGAGCAAATATTAAGTCACAACATTTACGAGTATCTAGTATTTGTCGTGAAATTATATGTATACTCAAAATGATCATACTTGTTTATATGCCATGGTGTACTATTAAATATTCTGTGATGGTGTTTACATATATATTTTTCCGTAGTAGAACTAGGGTCACCGACATAGCCCGAAGAATTGCGAGCCTTAAGTGGCAGTGGGCGGGGCACACCGCACATTGCTCGCAGGACTGATGGCCGATGGGGCCGGAAAGTTCTCGAGTGGCGCCCGCGAACCGGGAGACGAGCTGTCGGTAGGCCTCCAAGAAGATGGAGCGACGACCTCGTGAAGGTCGCGGGAAACCGGTGGAAGCAAGTAGCACAGGACCGGTCTGAGTGGCGAGCCTTGGGGGAGGCCTATGTCCAGCAGTGGACGTCTTTTGGCTGAAATGATGATGATGATGATGATATATTTTTCTCTAAACAGTCTCAACATGTGAAGTACTACTTAAATTAATCCCAGGGATTATTTGTGGTGAGGAGGAATAAACCGATTTCACGTCGGTCATGCCTATTTGTGGCACTCAATAAAACATAAATAGTAGTTCAAACAGTCATTAATTCGCATTAATTACTGTTTTAAAGCGCTCAGAATGAACTATCATTCATGAAGGAATACATATTAAGCCGCCTGCAGACGCGTCACGTTAGGATTAATTAAAGTCGGCGTAAATTGAGTAGCTTTATTATTAAGCCGCTTGTTCGCTGCAAATTTAATAAGTTTTCGGCTCCGTGCCGCTCCCGGAGGGGCCATATGGCGGAAACCTGGCTCCTGCGCATTTTGGCAAAGCTATTATGGTGAAATGGCATATGCAAATAGGTTTTGTATGGTGGCAGAAACTAGCTGAAGACCGAGCTAGGTGGCGAGCAATGGGAGAGGTCTATACTTTTTTTACAAGACAGGGTGGCCCGGTTCTCGGAAAATTTATAACACTAGGTATGTTTCAATGTTTATTCGTTTTACATTGTTGCTCCTTTCAACGTGTGCCAAGGATTGAGGCTTTGCCAACTTTTCAGGACTCTATGTAGACGATATATCAATGTTCTAGGGATTTGAACCATAATTGAATTCTTGTCCAGTTGGGGCATCTGTCATCGGGATTTTAAACTTACTGTTCTTTTTTCGTACCGGTAGCCATTCTATATTTAGCTGTGTGTGTTATTATTCACCTCAACTCTCGTGTTAGTAACTAAAGCTTCTGCTAATTAAGTTATCGATTTCCCGCGGGAACAGCCCATTTCTGCGTCCCATTTCTGGGCAGAGCTCATCACGAGAGGGTTTGGGCTATAGTCCCCAAGCGGGTCCAGTGCGGATTGGGGACTTCACACACACCATTGAATTCTTGTAGATATTACGTGTAGCTAGCTACACTTCTTTCCTCTCCTTTACCGAAAAGCTCATGCTGTTACTCGCCGCAATGCCAATCGAAGACCGGCGCCATACCTACATACTTCTATGGTGGAAGTCGTCACTTTGGTTCGCGCCGAGTATAGCTTTATTTGCATCCACCGCGTTCCCGCGACATTCACCAGGTCGTCGCTCCATCTTGTTGGAGGCCTACGACAGCTCGTCTCCCGGTTCGTGGACGCCACTCGAGTTTTTTTAAACTTGATTTTTCTGGCCCCATTGGCCACCAGTAAGATTGCGTTTCAAGGTATTGATTGTCATTCGCAGATTACCCTCTGGCCTTAGGACAGAGTAGACGCACACTACACGTCAGATTGCATACGTATGTTATGGACCACGGACAATCGGAGTGGGGCGTCCGGCTTGCATCGTTTTTTATCAACAAACACAGACGTCCTCGTAAATCCCAGCCAAATGCACAATGCAGTTTTTATTCGACGCTCCCCTGCGTTCCCCGCTCGATGGGGATCAGTCCGGCCTGATTGTGAATGGCTATTGGTATAATGATTAGAAGTGGGCATTCTGCAAAGCAGAGTTAAAGTTTTTAAATCGTCGTAGCAAAGGCCATTCACAATTAGGATGCAACCCGCGGGTATTTGTCATCGCTGACAGGTCGCGGCCGCATTAAACTCCGGACAATCAATTTCATCACTGATTTATTTGATTTTCGAAACTTTCCTTGATTAATCACCTGGCTGCTGGAAGCATTCGATATTTGAAATGAATTTAGCTCATGTCAATTAATCAGGATCTCTATGCATCAAGCTTAAGTAGGTACTTACTAAGCTCATGAGACATGACAGTTGAACTTACGCACCTTCCTATTTCACCATATTGTAACAACACTCTTAAAAAAGCCGTGGTGGCCTAGTGGTTTGACCTACCGCCTCTCATGCAGAGGTTCGGGGGTTCGATTCCGGCTCGCACCTCTAAGTTTACTTATGTGCGAAATTCAATTTGAATTTACCACTGAGCTTTTCGGTGAAGGAAAACATCGTGAGGAAACCTGCACGCATCTGCGAAGCAATTCAAAGATGTGTGTGAAGTCCCCAATCCGCAATGGGCCCGCGTGGGGACTATAGCCCAAACCCTCTCGTGATGAGAGGAGGCATGTGCCCAGCAGTGGGACGCAAATAGGCTGTAGTAGTAGTAGTAGTAGTACCAACACTTTATAAACAGCCTTTTATGAGTAAGTTGCTTTTAAATTTTCCAAACACAGAGGTAAAAGTAATCAAGAGCGTCAGTTGCAGGTCTGACCACCGGTAAAGACCACACTGTCCTGCTGAGTTGAATTAATTCTGAAGTTGTCGAACACCACATGCATTCCATCCCTGTCACTCCATACTATTGAAACTGTAGCAAGAGAGAGACAATATGACTGGTTATGACCTGTAAAGTTCAATAGAGAGCTATATTCGCAGCCGTTCCATAGAACGGCTGCGAATAATTAGCTCTATGCAGCAGTTGCCAATAATTTAGACGACACATGACACAACCCACCAAATTAACACATTGATTAAGTGCGAATAGCAAGCAAAGTTAGTAGTACTTAACTACATTCAGATACTCATAGCAATGTCTATGACAGTGAATACGTGAATTTCTATTCCAAGATGATAATATTCACAAAACTCCCTCGTGTTTTGTCGGTTTCCGCCATAATGTACGCAGGAATAATTGAGTTTGTTGGACAGAGTTTTCACTCGTTGAAAATGCGCATTTATAGATATTTATATCACACTGTTTAGATTGAAGATATAAAAAACCGGCCAAGTGCGAGTCGGACTCGCGCACCGAGGGTTCCGTACAAACCTGTAAGGTTTACAAAGTTCGTTCTTTACGACAATCGAGTCATAACTATGGTATTTTTATTGCAAAATGAAATTCATAACATTACAATGGGGAAAGATGGAGTAGCATAAATTTAAGACAAAGATCTTAAAAAATATATATTTTGTAATGTAACTAAAAATTTAAGGTTTTCGGAATTTTTCCTTTATGTGTGCTATAAAACGTTGCTTCATGCCAAATTTCAAGATTCTAGGTCGACTGGAAGTACCCTTTAGGTTTTGATTCCCTTGCGAGTACTTGCGAGTTTCAAAATATGCAGCTTAAATTGCTGTTTCTTTTGATTGCGTTGACATAGAAGTTTGATTTTGTTACAGCTTAAAGGTATTATAGACCTGAGTATTTGGTATGAATTTCAATTTAATACCTCTACGCGTTTATGAGGAAATGGGTAGTAAGGTTAAAATTATTAAAAAAAAAAATATTATGTGATGTAACTAAAAATTTATGGTTTTCGTAATTTTTCCTTTATCTATGCTATAAGACGTTGCTTCGTACCAAATTTCAAGATTCTGAGTTCACGGGAAGCACCCTGTAGGTTTTGATTCCCTTGCAAGTGTCGAAAATTTGCGGCATAAACGGCTGTATCTTTTGATTGCGTTGGCTTAGAAGTTTGATTTTTTCACAACTTCAAGGGACAGTAGACCTGAGTAATTGATATAAATTTCAGCTTCATACCTCCACGCGTTCCTGAGAAAAAGGGTATTGACAGACGGACGGACAGACGGACAACAAAGTGATCGTATAAGGGTTCCGTTTTTTCCTTTTGAGGTACGGAACCCTAAAAACGCATTTTACTGAGATGAAAACCAACAGTGTTTTAACAGCATATTTCAGAAACAGATATGAAAATCCGAACGGATTTTTATCTCGATTGTTCATTAACATTTGAGTTATATTTGAAAACTAGCTTTCGTATGCGCAGAAATATTAAAAAGTAAAATCCCGATTTTTCCCGTTCCCGTGGGAATTTTGCAAAATCCTTTCTTAGCGGATGCCTACGTCATAACATCTACCTGCATGCCAAATTTCAGCCCGATGCTGTGCGTTGATAGATCACTATGTCAGTCAGTCAGTCAGTCAGTCACCTTTGAGTTTTATATATTTAGATAGAATAAGGGGAGGGTTGCGGTGTATATCGGACGCACAGATTATTACATGTATTATTATGATAAAAAGGTTTGATTCTTCACAGGATTACATAGTTCGCCTGAATAATCGGGACCTTATTTTGGACCACAGAAAATTGCCAAGTATTTTTTGTCAATCAAAAACGTTGCCAAAGTTCATTCCTAGATTTATTTATTGAAATATACCGAGTGTATTTCTAGGTTATTTAACATAAATTTGTGGTGAATTCTTTATTTAGTTAAGGTCGTCGTCGGTTTATGCCTGGCCGGTTCTCATCCTGAAATAGGTAATGTAACGGGCTTGAAAGGTTTTTCCCGGGCAACGTTGGATACGTTCTGTACAAATCATACACAATGTACCTCTACCTATATACGTTCTGCCAATAGCTCGGGGCACACGTGAAATTAAACCACTTTCAGCATTTATTGACATTGCAAACACGATTTCAATACGCTGCGGTCTCGTTCATTAATCTAAGGATATTGCTTTGCCGGTAATTGCTATGTTGCCGCTCGAGGACGGTAAGCGCGAGATTACTGCCATGATTAGTTAAGGTTAGGTCGGTCATTGAATTCAAGATCGTTCATGCATTCACTGCATTATACGTTTCATACTTGCAGGTTAATAAAATGTTAGATTCAATTTCACCCCGACGGAGATGGCGGGACGAACTAGACGCCTACCGCAATGATTGGCCGGATGTCGCAAGAGATAGAAAAGCGTGGAAAAATGAGAGGGAGGCCTTTGCCCAACAGTGGGACACTACAGGCTAATATAATAATAATAACTCTCGACAGTCTCGGTGCGTGGTTGGGTCAAGGGTCAGATGCAGAAGGCGGTAACGCCTGGACACAGCGCGCATCGTCAGGAGGTTCATCTCTCTCTAGCTGTCACCACCGGTAGCTTGAGCCCTGCTTCGCTGCCGGCGGCACTCTAAGGTTCTTATAATGTGTTTTATATTCATATTGTAAAAACCTAACTCGAGGAAATAGTTTAATAAAGGAAATAATAATAAGATTCAATTAATTGAACAGTGCCCGAATGATAATATTTCCTCTTTCAGGGCCAGGTGACGAGACGCGCGGGGCGATGAGCGGCGCGTCAAGCGACAAAATTAAACGTATCGATATTGACAGTGTGCACGACGACAACGCCAACTAGCGGATGCGAAGGCGGCGGCACAATATGCAACTATACTCTTTGGTGGACAAACTATGGACTATCTAATAAGGGTCGGTTGATTCAAACCGTCCGTTAAAGTTAACGTTAAATATTTTACTATGGGATAAAATGACGTTTCTGTATGGAATGACAGCTCGGCGGCCATATTTAACGACCAGGAGTCCGACAACTGTGCTTGAATCAACCAACCCTCAGTAGGATTAGCACTGTGACGAAGATTCATGGCGAAAAGGCTTGTAGATAAAGACAAAAGAAAATCTCGGATGACATTCCTCGCTCCAGATGTTACTTAATGCAATGCAAACTTAGAATGCAAATAAATACGCAACGGTGACAGTTCACTTCAGTGGTGTCCATCAGAGTTTGGCTATGCCACACGCTGCAATCGTTTTCGTAACTCTCACCACTGACTTTGCACACAGTGAATATGACAGTGTTTTGGAGTAGCGTTGTTTACGACGTAGGTATATTAATTTACGTCGTTTGACGAGTCTTCGACCTCTGAAATAAGCCTAACGGAGGATGAGGAGAAAAAAAATACAGCCAAAATAAAGTATAAAGCCAAAATTAGATTCAAGTACGTCTTAATGTCAAGGAGAGCTTAACTGGTATTGCTTAATAAATTGAGAAAATATTTTCGCTCCATGGTTTGCTCGACTCGGGAATGATCACAATTTATGATATTTTAGCAAAGTAAATTGGAGCTGGATGCTCAAGGTTGAAATTGTCTACAAAAGCATAACTTTACCGGGTGGCTAGAATAACATCCTTTGAGAAATACCTAAATATGAGAGCGATTACAAAAGGCGTAAATAAGTGTAAATCCATACTTGTAAAACTATGTAGTAATATTAATTCCGGGTGATTCCGTGGCCATTCTGTACGTAGTACTTATTAAATATTCTGTGCTTTGACTCAAATCTCAAGTTTTAACCATCCGCAGCCAAAACGAGTCGCTTGGTGGTTGCTGCAACCGTGCCCTAATCGAATTCAGTCGAATAAACCGGTTCATGTGCGGCGTCGGTAACTGCAGTTGTCGGGAGACAACAATAACCGGGTAAATCGGGAATATACCGGGTAATTCGGTAATATGAGCCGCATGTGGCTAGCAGCAGGCAACCCAGACTATCCAATAACTTAGACTTTAATTCTCTCACCAATATTAAACTTACAGTGTTTTGAAACGGATATTGAACTGATGTGTCTATGAAAAAATAAATGTCAAAAAAAAAAACCTGTCAACCATGCAATATAGCAAACACCTTAACATAGGTACACACGACAAGATATGTATTTATGAAAGATAAAAGAAAAACGTTTCTTAATACTGAAAAAATAAAGCAAAATATACAAATTAAGATCTCCTAATTCATCGAGTAAAAGTTTTGTTACTTAATTACTAAATAGGTTATAAAAGTTAATTTATCTTTCATCATCATCATCATTTCAGCCGAAAGACGTCCACTGCTGGACATAGGCCTCCCCCAAGGCTCGCCACTCAGACCGGTCCTGTGCTACTTGCTTCCACCGGTTTCCCGCGACCTTCACGAGGTCGTCGCTCCATCTTGTTGGAGGCCTACCGACAGCTCGTCTCCCGGTTCGCGGGCGCCACTCGAGAACTTTCCGGCTCCATCGGCCATCAGTCCTGCGAGCAATGTGCCCCGCCCACTGCCACTTAAGGCTCGCAAATCTTCGGGCTATGTCGGTGACCCTAGTTCTACTGCGGATATCCTCATTTCTGATTCTATCACGCAGAGAAACCCCGAGCATAGCCCTCTCCATTGCCCTCTGAGGTCCTCTGAATTTATCTTTCATCTGCTACTAACACTGAATTTTGCCTGTTAAGTTAAAGTTAACTTTTACTATGGTTAAATATGGTTTATGCACGTTTCTCTATGGAATAGCTCGGCGGTCATATTAAACGATGACGAGTCCGTCAACTTGTTTGATGCAACCCGAGCTAAGTAAATAAGTTTTTTGTTTTCTTTTGTTTAATGTTCATCTCATCTGGTTCTATAATCCCGTTCGTAAGTAGACTCGATGGTCGGTGGCACGTCGCTCGACTTTGGCCGCCGGCCAAGTTCATAACCGTTTCGATTTGTAATGTTAACGATACCGCGCGAAGTTACACGACGTTTCGGATAATTGCCAACTTGGTCCTTGATGCAGCTCAGTGAATCTTGGGCACGGTGCTGATCTACGATAGTCTTCATAAGTCGATTCAAAAACAAACATTATAATTTAGCTGAAAACAATTTGATCATACGTTTGATACGGATAATTTCATAAAACACTTACCTACCTGCTCTCCAGTTACCGGTAAATTAGTCGGTAAAATTGAGGAAACTAATCAGAACCCGAGTCGGTAACCCCAACGGAGGTAGTTATCTACGATATATATATATGTCTGCATACATTTAGGACTGAGAGTTAGCGGTTCAAGTTATTAAATTAATCGGGACTCATGCACTCCATGTGAAGGGTGGATGATTAGATTTTAACTACGAATGAGCTGTTTGGGGTTACGTAAATAGACATTTATTATAGTAAGATATTGCATTTATATTTTCCTTTCTGTTTGGCCTTATGGTTGACTGGTAGAGAATCCCTTTAGGCATTAAGTCCGCCAATTGTATACATTATGTATATTGTAACAGAACAGACTGCTTTAAGCTGTTTGTTACATCACAAATATTTTAGATCTCTTAAGGAATAGATAAAGTCTTCTTATTATTTGAATACTGGCTTCTCCCCGCAACACCGCCTGTGAGGAATTCGGTTGTCGCGCTTCCGCGGGAATTATGTGTTTTTTCGGGATGAAAGGTATCCTGAGTCCTTTCTCGGGATCCCGGCTATCTTCATTTCAAATTTTATCCAGATTGTTTCAGTAGTTGAGGCGCGAAGAGGTAACAGACAGTCAGATAGACAGACGAACCGACCGACAGACAGAGTTGCTTTCGCATTTATAATATTAATATGGATTTGTAGTTTAGTTAACTTGAGTCGAGACTTCCACCACCTTCACAGCAGACTCAGAGTGATTCGAGACTTCGCGCGCGTTTTGAATTGCCTTTCGGATGCGTGCAGGTTTCTTTACGATGTTTACTTTCATCGAAGAGCGAGATGGCCTTCTGTTGGCCCTCATGAAGTTGATTTTTGCACATAAGTGGTACTTGAGGAGCAGACCGGAAAAGAGTCTATGTTCTTCTGCATGAGAGGTGGAAGGACGAACTACTGGGATACTATGACTTATTGATATTGCTTATGTGGAGTTCGGATTCACTCGATTACGCGGATGCCTTACATTTTCCAAGGATGGAAAATAGTCTATGTTACTCTCAGAGTTTCCAGGTATATTTATACCAAGTTTCATTAAAATCTGTTCAGCCATTTTGGCGTAATTTAACAAGGCGAACGAAGCGAACGGAGCGAACGTAGCGAACGGAGCGAACGCAGCGAACGGAGCGAACGTAGCGAACGGAGCGAACGCAGCGAACGGAACGGTTTCTCTCGATTATGCGGATGCCTTACATTTTCCAAGGATGGATTATAGTCTATGTTTCTCCTAGAGTTCGAAGGTATATTTATACCAAGTTTCATTAAAATCTGTTCAGCCATTTTGGCGTAAATTAACAAGGCGAACGAAGCGAACGGAGCGAACGTAGCGAACGGAGCGAACGTAGCGAACGGAGCGAACGCAGCGAACGGAGCGAACGTAGCGAACGGAGCGAACGTAGCGAACGAAGCGAACGCAGCGAACGGAACGGTTTCTCTCGATTACGCGGATACTCTACATTTTCCAAGGATGAGCTATAGTCTATGTTTCTCCCAGGGTTCGGAGGTATATTTATATCAAGTTTCATTAAAATCTGTTCAGCCATTTCGGCGTAATTTAACAAGGCGAACGAAGCGAACGGAGCGAACGCAGCGAACGGAGCGAACGGAGCGAACGCGGCGAACGGAGCGAACGGAATTTAGTATAAATAGCGGTGGGTTTTGATTGACAGGAGTTAGTTTTTACTTGGTCTTCGTATGGGAAGCATCTCCCTTGTATCGTTTTAGAGTGCAGTATTTTCTTATATTTTATTGTATTTCTGTGTATTAATGTGATTGTTTCAGATGGATTGATGGAGCAAGGGTTTAGCATTCAGTTCAGTTGGAACATGCGAACCATAGTAAATGTAAATGTCATAACAAAATGGATTTTGCCTTTTGTTGTTGTTTTGCAATAGGGCTGGCATAGTCCGGGGCCTACAGTTGGAATGGAAACTGACTGTGACAACGAAGTTCCTCCTAAAACTCATCCGTTTGAGTTCCCCAAGATGTGGCTCTTTTGGGGCATGATTGCTATGAATGATAACCATGGGTTATTATGATTCGCAACTCATGAGATCTTCCACACACGGTGGAGTACTGGACAGTATGCGGGGTCTAGACAGTGATTCTCTCAACTGTACTTGCTTGCCGTGGTCCCTCTTTATCTATATATTTATTTATTCGCACAACATAAGTAGGGAATCCTGTGGCCCCTCTTCTCTCCCAACCCTCTCGGTTGCTGAGGGGGCCTAACGCCATTTCAGCGGCACAACACCGGGAGATAGTGTCAGGTTCTTTAGAGGTAACCCGAACCTCGCACCGAATAGCCTTATATCAGCTTAGAAACTTAACATTGCACTGAGTTAAGTTACATCACACATCACACGTTTAAAAGTAAATGTGAGGCGCGGCGTGGCCTCTAGCTTTGCAAACATTAGCCTAGGGTATCAGGGAACTATGTGTAGGATACGGAATCTTCATTAACTACTACTAATCTCCATTAACCTAATCTTCAAAGCATAAAAGGTAGTTTACCTTATGCAGATTCTCATCTAGTGGAAAGATTTTTAACTGAGGATCAATAATATTAAATAGTAATCAAAGCTTTGGTTTATTATGATTTGTTTGTACGCAAAATAAGTACACGAATCTTCAAGTATATTTTTATCAATTGATTGAGTCATACTGGGTCATATGTACCTTCTCAATCCCTGTCTTGGTCGCTCGAAATCAGACATATTGATCGACAGAGTCACTGACTAATCATTTGTTATTTTATGCTAATAACCTCAGTCATAATGTATCAGAACTAAGTGGAAAATATATCCTTATAGAAAGACAAGTGTCTACTTACTTCAGTTAGAAAACTTGAAGCTAAAACTGAGAATAAATATATCTGCTGACCAATTTTGGTCTTTAACTAATTATTTATATAAGCTCAAAATGGCTTTTAAATAAAGATCTTAGCTGGTCAGTCCCCATCCAAAACAAGGATTAATTTGGAAATGTGAATATAATGTCGTTAGACAAGAAAGCTTATGAAACTCTAGAAATCTAGTTACAAGTATTGATGCCTATATCCAAATGAATCAATGTTGTATCCGACCTCCTGGTAGGGGAATTAGGTAGGGAAACTGATAATTATTTAAAAACCTTATATCTTTTAAATAGTTTAAACAATAATCTTTTCTTGCTTAATAATTTTAATAATTGAACATTCGCTAATCCATAATATACCATTCCTATTCACGTTAAAAGTCCTTGAGTTATTTACGGTTCATAACATAAGGTTCTATAAACTACTAGTCGATTGCAATCACAAATTATTTGGCCAAAATAAATTGAATATATAAGAATTTAGGTTAATAAAGACTAAGAGCCGTTACAGAGTTATAATCCGTTAGTTAGGAGTGAGTTGTTAGGTTAATGAGGGGGTGGGGTGTTACAATATGCAATGAAGTTTAAATAAATTGTAGAGGCTTGCCATGTACTCGTACAAATGGTTAGCTGACGTGACACATCTTCTTTCAAATTGGTTTTTTACAAGCCCAGCTTACGCGATTACAATATATTATAGTCAAGCAAGGACTGACTCTATGGCGTGGAGAGCCTTGGAGGAGGCCTATGTCCAGAAGTGGACGTGCTTCGGGTGATGATGATGATGTAGGGTACCATTGTACACTGTCATTTACGACGAATGCATCTCGTAGACTTGTGACAAAGACAAAGCGTGAATTGATGTGACATACTTCTTATCTTATATGCGTTAACTACTTCTACTACTACAACAGCCTATTCACGGCCCACTGCTGGGCACAGGCCTCCTCTCATCACAAGATGGTTGGGCTATAGTCCCCACGCGGGCCCAGTGCGGATTGGGGACTTCACTTCATTGGGGATTCACACACATCCTTTAATTACTTCGCAGAGGCGTGCAGGTTTTCGCACAATGTTTTCTTTCACCGACCCGATGCGTTAACTGATCAAACCCAATCAAATTGGTTGTGAACGTGCTGTATATATATTTTAATACTTATGAAAGTAATAGATTACTATTTTTAAATGCTTGCTGCATTGCTTGACGGTACGAGATGGCAGTAAGTATATTACAGTAGCGTTTTCATCACAAAACATAATATAATAATCATAATAATAATGTTTATTTATTGCACAAAGACAAACAGAACATAAAAAAATAAGACAACAAAAACAGTATTCTGTGCACACAGATTACAAGTATAAAAAATATGCAAAGGCCTTTACTGATTCATGACAATATTCTTGTCCTCCACATTCCTTGCAAGCCCGAAAGAGATCGCATTATACCTACTAAGAGGTTATTTGTGAAGGACATAATACGTTACAAGCGCGGACAATGCGGATATACTATAGAGTGATGCTAGTTTCCATTCCATTCAAGCGCGGAGATGTGTTCCGCCTTTCTGGTGCTGTAGCTGGTATTTATTTACCAGCGAAATTGCTTCTCTGCATACTATTTAAACATTAATCACGGGCTGGCGCATGATGGGTAGGTAATTCACGTAACGTAGTGCCAAGCCTTGTTCAATGTTCATACCTACTTACCGAACAGTTAAGTGGGTTGAAATAAAAAAAACCGGCCAAGTGCGTGTCGGGCCACGGGCAAAGTATAGGGTTCCGAAGTTGACGATGCCCACAGTATCTTTCTAAGACTTATTAGCATCTAGCTAGCCTGTGGTATGACGTGCCCGCCCGACGCTCCTGCCGCTCGAGAAAAATCTTTGGTTTTTTAATCATTTCATAAGTTGGTCGAATAAGTTTGTACAGCCTATTTAGCTGTGATAGTTTTCCTTTTAACTGCGTTATATATGCCACAATCGTGATTTTTTCAGTCATCCAAATACCACCATTTAGCTGGCAGGGCGGGGGGGGGGGGGGGCGGGCGGCGGCACGTGACTCTAACAAACGCATCACTTACAACACAATCACAATGGTGCGGCATATCGTTGAATAGGTCTTAAAAAAATTGCGTACAAAATAAAAAATTACATCCCCACTTTACGAGTAGGGGAGGTACCCTATAAAAAAATATATTTAAATTTTTTATTATACCACTTTAACTAATATGTACAATGTACATTCATGCCAAATTACACCTATCTAGAACTAAGCATCTCTGAGCAATAGTGCGGACAGACGGACGGACATGGCTAAACTATAAGGGTTCCTTGTGGACTTCGGAACCCTAAAAAGTACGTACGGTAAGTACGTAGGAGTAATCAAAGGCTTGATTTTCGTTCCTTTGTGTGACGAAAGCTAAACATTGTGCTTATCCAATCCATTTTTTTTTATTTCGCCCCAAGTATGTAGGTGGCTTATTCTTATAAATGTATAAAAGAAAAAGACAAAGGCGACTGACCGATTTATCGACGTACAGCTCAAACTCCTGGACTGATGAGACTGAAATTTGGTACAGTAATAGTTATTCATGGTGACTAGCTTCTGCCCGCGACTTCGTCCGCGTGGAATTTGGTAATAATTCCCGCGAGAACTATGCATTTTCCAGATAAAGTTTCATCTGAACAGCTTCAGCGCTTTGCAAGAATTGGGGCGAGAATCTAAAAATCAAGGTTATAAAATTTACAAAAATGGAACGAGCTGCTAACTCGCTAGGGGGAGATAGGAAAGTTTTAAGTGAACTTCGCATTACATTAGGGGGCTAATTTTATCGCGGTCCTAATTTACTCCTATCATTAATATTAAGGGAAATGCTCACGCCACTTATCTCCACCAACGCAATCTGTTTTATTACTCAACTTGGCGTTCGTTAGCTATATAATGAAATGTTGGGCCAAGTTTCAATGTCGACTTGGGTCATATTTTTTAATCTTTTAATCTTTTCTTGTCTATAAATGCGAAGTGTCTGTCTGACCTCTTTACGTTTCGACCACTGGACGGATTTAGATGAAATTTGGCACAGAGTTATTTCAAGTCCCGGAGAAGGTCATAGGCACAGAAATATTATTTAATACGGTTTTTGACTACTAGGTACTAATACTGCTTCATTACTGGTGCACTTAAAATGCAGCGCAGGTTCATCATTAAGTAAATTTCACAAAGTCTGGCATATAACTATTGTCTCGACGAGGAAATCGAATCCGTGACCGTACTACGCTTAAAGCACTCGTGCAAATAGAAAGTACTTGCTTTAAGTACCTAGGTATAGGTACCTATTTTATTTTACCTATTACAGGTTTAAAGTAAACTCTTCTGATTTTTGCCACTAAAACTTCTGTCTGATAGTACCCAGTTAAGGTAATCTAATAAAACCCAAATAACTTATGTCAAAATGTTCTAATAATTCTACCTAAAAATGGTATCCTTAGAATGTCCTTGTAGCACTTGAACCTAAAACAAGGAGCGGCCTTGCAGATTAATGTATTTAAGCACTTAAATTGAACAGGCTTTCACCTGATATTAATTCGAGATTCGAGCACTTCAATACGGTCCGGAGAGGCTGTAAGCCAGTACCTCATTATGGAACCCCGATTATCAAGCCCACTGACACGATTCGAAAATCATTATTTAGTTGAAATAGAATCGCGAATTTATAGAACAAATTCCAGAACAGAAATAATGAAATTTCTTTTGTATCAATGGATAAACACTCATGACAAAATAATGTGGTTTAGTCTAAGGGAAGGTGGAATCGTGAAATATGTACCCCACGGCCCGACTTCCACCTTTAAGGCAGTCCATCATTCTGAGCTGGTTATCAAACATTCAGCCGTCTGTCATTCAAGCATTGTCGGAGATTGCAGTGATCTGAATTAATAATGGATCCGCTACTTGAAATGTTTACCGATTTAATTTTATAAATGGGTTCGTAAATTACTAACACATCAAGCGTCGTAGTTTACTTTGAATATTTATGCTACATAAAGTGATTTTGACGTGAGTTTTGATTAGATTTAGTCGACGCGAGCTAGATGCACGGGGGTGATTGAATTATTCAAGCGGGTGTGAGCGCGGATGTTGAGTCATTTAAAATTGCGGCTTTGAACGAACTCCTGCGAAGGTAGAGGAGCAAAGTGAGATGAGCGTTAAGATTTTTTTTTAGCAGCGGAGCTACTGGGGCGCGGCACCGCTACGTTCCGAAATACCTCGACAACGGATCTAAAACAAAGTGCTCCATTTAATTGGTTAGCTGAATTTGCGTTTCTAAATTTACAGGATTAACTCATTAACTAGAAAGTCGGAAAAAGAAGTGTCCGCCGGGATTTAATTTAATTAGCCGAAGACATTAGCACCTGAGCGAGGTGGGATTAATGACGCGGACGAGATTACCCCGCCCGCCCTGACTCGAGAAAGAACGCTATTTATATCATACTGTTTAACAATTTTGTACTTCGCACGTGTATCCGTAGCTCAATAAATTATAGACGTTCCTCATGTACCTACTCATGAACTAGTAACTAGAAGTATTATTTATTCTGTTGTAGCAGTGAAAACCGCATGAAAATCAGTACTTTTTGACATTATCGCAAACAGACAGACAAACAGAGAGACGCATCGTGGGACTTTACTTTATAATATGTAGTGATAAGCGGTGAAGTTCGTTATGTAAAGTTTATATTATAGGTAATTAAGTCAATCCCAAATGCTACCTGCAATCTTATTTAATCGCCAATGAGCGTTAATAAGGACCAGGTTTTTATGCAAATTGAAATTTGAATAGACGTGGATATGCGCTTTTAGGAGATCCTTGGCGACGATCGCGTCTGAATGGATAATGAATTCCCTTTTAATTTAGTCAATGGGTAACTAGTTAAGGTATGTAACGCTCGTTCGTATGCACGCCCTCGGGCGGCGGGTTTGCAGAGCCGTTTCATTATGCGCTAACGTATTCCGGCGTTGTCGTCCTTGATGTCAGGTAAAATTAATTCGTAGCACCTTTTAACGGTGCTCCAGGACAGCCGCCGTCCCCGAGGGGCGATAGAAATTTATACGCGACATTGCCTATTCAAAAAGGTCCCCTGGCAACAAAATAAATGAGGATACCGAGGCGAAGGATAAAATAAATAGAAGTGTTACGACGTGCTTGTCATAACGTCGCGGGCCCGTATCGGAAGCGTATCAGGAAATCGTTAACTTATGTACATTTGTACACTCGAGCGAAGGGTTAAACGAGCAGAAGTGGGTGGCTATTGCGCTCTTTAATTGTATTCTGGAACATGATATTATTAGTTTTTTGTTACCGATGCATCAGTCGCTTTTACAATTGATCGAGTTACTGTCATCATAGTAAGCAGTTTACAATAGTTGTAGGTCTGTCAGATACGTAGAACAATATGTTCTCAACTAGCAAACATATTTCTCGCATCCGTGAACTGAATGTAGCAACACGAACTTTCAGTATCAAGTAGGTAGGTACATAACCTGAAATGCAGTTTGGCGTCCAGCTTCTGTCCGTCCATTAAATTCTAGGTTATTGTTTCTCGAGTCTGTTTGAGCCCACGTACGTCCGAATAGAACGAACGCGATGTCGGGGAAACATAAAGGGCATACGTTGGCTGTAGACCGTGGAGATCTAACGCCGTGTGTTTAACCGCTTTGTTATCTTTGTATTGATGTTCTAGTTGAGTATTTGATCAGTAACACAAACGTTTATCAGCGCAAGTTTTCGTGTTTTAATCACACTACTAAATTTTAAAAGACGAAAGTATTTTTACAAGGTGTTTTTAAGTACACAAGGTTCCTTTTTACAAGGTAAACATACAGAAAATCCTAGTGTTGAATCTCGAAATTATACAGAGGCTAAGTGAACCATCGTTCCACGCAACACTTGCTTGTAGCAATTCATTATTTCAAGCCGAGTTGGTTAATAAATCTCGGAAATGCTTCAGCTACTATGTTATGCGGGATTAGTGAGGCATCTCGGGTCGCGGGCGGGCTTTAAATTGCGGGTGTTTGTCCGTCCGCTGCGGATAATATACCTATAACTGAGGTCAACATAGGCCTGCCGTATAAGTACCTTTGCAACTGGAGAGGGGGACACAGTGATGTCTTAGATTAGAGCACAGTATATCTACATGGTGGGTCAGAAAATATGGCAAATAATTAACCCACAGTATCGGCTATCGATTCTAAGTATATTGTATAGGTCTTTAATTTTTTTTGAGTTGGTAAAAAAAAATATTTTGTATAGGATTCAGGCGTCGCTCACACAATCAATCCCATATACAATTATTTTTTTTACCAACTCGAATATACGATATACTTAGAATCGATAGCCGATACTGTGGGTTAATTATTTGCCATATTTTCTGACCCACCATGTATAGGTGACATATCTAATAGATATCAGCAGCCACACGAACCGCACCGCACCAACAACACAAGTTACCTCACACCGCCCGCGGAGAACGTGCGCGTCTTACCGTAGTAAAACCGGTCGGAACGTGCACGCACGCACACACGCGCACATATTTATTACAACATAATATTTTAGTGTGCAGATTACGTTCACTTTACTGAACTTGCTTGAAAATTGAGGCTTGTATTAAGTAATTAGTGTTTCCACAAAGCGTTTTTTTCCCCTCAGTTTGTTCAGAAGTAGACGAGCAAAGTCGGTCATTTAGATGATGATTGCAATTAGTTGCAATACAAATTGGACGTTTCATCTCCATTACGTTTTATCGTAATTCACATCTCACACATATAAATGCTGAATATTTACACAGATTTAATTTTTATTTCCATATCCTACACAAATACCCAACCTATGAAAAAAAAAGATAAAGTTTTACTTAATTACTTACATTAATTGAACTTTTTATACATCTTTTCAGGAACGGACGGCATAAAACACAGACGCCGGGGTAGACACCTTCACACCGGTATCCTTCCCAGCAATATGGAACCTCTCGCTTCAATTGCTCTGTAAATTTATTCGCGACAGCTTCATAAATAATAATGCGGTGAGAGCCATTTACGTCGACGACATCATTATGCCATGGAAATTACATTGGGCCGCGCTTACAGATGGTTAATGAGAACGTATGCGTAATTGAAGGAGCTATGAACAATCTACTACCTACTTAAATTTAAGCAATGTATTAGTACTAAGTATGAATGTATTGTGATGTTATGAGGTATGATAGCTGCCAGATTGTATAATTGGATACAAAACTATATAATCAGGTGACTGATCGTATTCTGGACACTCATGTAGGTATAATTGGATACATAAAACCTTAATGAATCAACGTTGGTAAGTTCACGTCATTAATAATCAATATTGTGTATGTGAAGGATTTTTATGCAGTGTTTGTATCCTCACATGCAATTTTGTATAATTTTCAGAAACATTCCTGAATAATTTCAAAATTTTCTACTGGCAGCCCTATCTATGACTTGGCCTTTAGACCTTTGTAATTTCAGCTTAGTGCCCCATTTCATTTTATTTTACTCGTTAGCTGTTTGTATCTTCACGATGTAACTAAAACAAATTGTTTCTGTTATTCTTGGAGAAAAGTCAGTAACAATGTTCGGGTTGAACTACTTATTTTTCTCGATTTCTGTTCCAACCGACAAGAAGTAAACTAAGTTTGCTCCAAACGTTCCCCTTTTGTTTAATTACTACTTGGTACTTATACAATCTTAAGACAGAGTAAAATGGACAGACATGGCGATCACTCCGCCTACAAGAGCTCTGCTCTTAAACAAAAGAAGATCTATAATTGCAGGTCATCGAAACCAAATTGATTTCCCGTTCCAAATGAACACACGCAGACAATTTACCAGCGAAAACAAACGTTGGTCGGTAGTTAAAGTTGTCGAAGCGTTATTGGCGGGTTATTGTTTGCCGACAGATTAATCGGTCGGCGGGACACCTGGCGACGGCGGGCCGACCACCCGCTGGGATGCACTATCAACTATGACTTAGAAAACTGGATGCGTTAATCGCAGTAGCATTTTAACCTTTTCAGCGCCATCTCAAATACCTACAAACACTGTCACTCAAACGCCAAGGGTGGTTGACGTCTAGCGAATATAATCTTACTCATACGTATTTAACCTCCTTATCGCATAGGTATAATACAGGTCGCTGGCGTTGGATCTGTCGTTGGTATGGAAAAGGTTAAATGATTCCAATGGCTCTATTCGAAACGTTACATAGGGAAAGGGAAAATCCCTATCCCTACCGTCAAAGCGTCACGGCGCTCAAATTGAACACTAAATCTAGATGCTTAAAGTTGTTTCAACGCCGTTTGCCTTTCCCTTTTCCTTTGTAACGTTTCAAATAGAGCCCCTGTGCCATAAAAAAAGTTCACCGAATTCTCAATTTATAATTAAGTATTTACAAGAGAAAACTCAAACCTTTTTAAACGAGGTTTGATTTAGGTGTAAAGTTAGCGGAGATTTACAAGCTTATGTTATGTGCGCCTTATTTTTATGATAAATTTTATTTGTTCTTTTGTAAAAATTTACGGCCTCCCGTTTTGTCGTCTGAACTTTAAGTAGGTACAGGTTTACACAACTTAGAAGGCGCGTAGATTAAGCAAAAATAGCCTTTGCCTCAACGGCTTAAGTGCTTTGCCACGCGCCTTCTATGTTGTGTCATGCTGGAGGTACATATTTACAGACAAGGCAAAGATATATATCGGGCGACTTTGATGACATACAAGTAGTAATAGATCGCTGTACTTATAAATCCTTACTAATATTTAATATTATAAAAGCGAAAGTAACAGACGTCTGTTACCTCTTCACGCTTCAACCGCTGGACCGATTTGGATAAAATTTGGTATGGAGATAGTAAAGGAAAGGAAAGGAAAAGGACATAGACTAATTTCCCGCGGGAGCGCGATAACCGAGTTCCATGTGGGCGAAGTCGCGGGCAGAAGCTAGTAATTTATAAACCTTGTCAGAGAAAATAATCGTTGCTTTGACTGTAACTATTTCTTCCTCTATTATTTGTAGCCTTTATGTCTAGTTTTTAGCCTTTGATTTCGGGATAAAAATTAGGTAGTATTTTGAATGGTTCTACTTTTACGTACAATAACGTTTCCAGTCACATTTTATCACAGGACTTGGACATTTCACGATTCAATGGCCGCCGAACGAACTGCGGGCGCCTTCACTTATTCACCCGGCTTTTTGCGGAATTAGTGTACCTGCGGCGCCGGCGCTCACCTGAGTCTGGGAAAACGACTGTCAGAAATCAGAACATACACGTGCTATTTCTTAGCGACTTATTCCTCTGACGGCTGATTTAGAGGTATGTGTAAAAAAAACCTTATTTAGTAATAGTAGTCAAATAAAGGCTTTTTAAAAGAGAACCAATGATTAAGGAACTGCACGGTTCTCAATAGACATTGCATAGTGGTACCATTGTCATATTGCGTAAAACCAATGTCACATTTTATAATGCATACTCATTACTCAGACCCTTAATTGCTGGCCAATTACCCGGCTTTCACTTTCCACCCGAGACTTGATATAGAATTCACTTCAACTAGCCTTTATTTAACCATCATTTATCTTCACATTGCGTCAATTCAAATTACTGACTACCATCTTATCGTTCGTGGTCATTCATCCGACACTGGCTCAACGCAACGGAATGGATATAAAATAATTTTTACACTGGAAAACTCCCAAACAAGTAATAATCGGATAGCTTATTCTTTTATTTTGGCCCATCTTCGGTCGAACTTTCTAAAATGATTACTTTCCTACCAAATTGCTTTGCGAATAGCGATGACTTGGATTTTGCCGGCGGGTAAACGAGTGGCTGCTCGGGGCAAAAAATATTTCGAGAAAGTTCTGTGAGCGGAGAGTTATCGAATGCTTTCGGACCACTGTTACTCATGACGTTGAATTTCAACAGAAAAATGGGATTTAAGGGATCAGTGTTTTAGTGGTGGCTTTAAAAAACGAATTTAATAATTTACAATTTACTTATTGTAAGTGTTAATTTGTTGGAACCAAACATAAAAGCCTTTTGAAGGTGAATAGAATCAATTCTCGATCTACTTACCTACTTATACCTACGAATGCGAGTTTGTCTTATGTGTAGTGAAAATATTCATATGTGCGTCATTAAATGGATAATATTATATATGCGAAAGTAACTCTGTCTGTCGGTTCTCTCTACATGCTAAAACTGCTGGACTGATTTAGGTGAAATTTGTTTTGGTATGGATAGTTTTTGTCCCGGAAAAGACATAGTTCCCGCGAGAACGCGATATCCAAATTCGCGGAGAGAACTACTACATATATTAGTAGGTATACATTTATTATTATATTTGTATAATATTTTTTAATGTCATACATGTTCCCTAATAGCCATAGGTACAGAACGAATCAACTGTCTACAACTTGACGTGAATTAGCAATATGTAGTCTACACATATTTAGTTATGTCCTAGTAAACGGCTTCAATGAACAAGTCGGAACATTTATTCGGGTCATGTTCGGGCATAAAGCACCGATTTCGACACCCGACTAGCCGATCCAGCTATAGGGGCCTTATTCGTGGTAGTAATAAGGGAGAGGGATAAGGGGTTTCCCGTGTCCCTAAATAGATAACGATACACTACTCGTATCTCTCTATTTATTAAGAAATAGTGTCATTTAATTAAGCTATTCGGGAAAATTAATCTTCTGCCTAATTTTTGAGGACTTCTTTGGGATAATGTACCAATAGAATCTTCGTTAATCAGGGATATTAAGTATCATTGTTTAGGGATATAGGAATCCCATATCCCCTTTAAGGAATTCGTGTAAGGCCCCAGTTCAGATGCAACGACCCGCCTTATTCCCGACTTGGTTTCTGTTTGCAATAGTTTGTCGTAACAGAAGAACGTGAATGGTTTTAAGTTTAAAGTGGCAAAACGTGTTAAAAAGTTGAAACAGTAACAGGGAAAAAACATTTAAATAACAAGCAGTTTTTTATAGTAAGTAGGTACTTAACCTAACGTAACCTAAAGTACTTAACCTAAGTCTTTATTTAATTTATGCATTACATAGAAGATGTTAAAAATATATTTAAGGCTTGTGTTATTTTTTAACTGACTTCGAAAAAAGGAGGAGGTTCTCAATTCGTCTGAGTGTTTCTTTTTTGTATGTATGTTCCGCGATTACTCCGTCAATTGTGAACCGATTTCGATGATTATTTTTTTAATCGAAAGGCGGTACCTCCGGATTGCTCCCATATTAATTTGGTTCAGTTCTGATGATGGGATTCATGAGAAAATTCCTCAAAATTTGTTAGCACGTTTATGATTTTGGCATAATTTAAAAGACTACAGTGAGACTTACGTTCCACCCTAACCATGTCTGGAAAGTGTAGCCGAAAAAAAAATTAAATAGAAAAAACCGACTTCAAACTCCGACAGCCTAAAAAGTCGGTGTCAAGTGAACCGACCCAAACCTGATGACAATCTTATAATGAACTTGACACCGACTTTGTAGTCTGTCGGAGTTTAAAGACGATTTTTTTTATACTACACGTGTGATGAATTAGTTGCTGATACATATACCTATTCGTTGTATCTTGCCAAAGTGTCTTCCTTTGCTTATACCTTTTGTATTTTCTTACGTCACAAAAATGCGAGAAAATATACTAAAATGAAAGTTCCGGCATCGAGGACATCGCGGGCCACAAAGATAAGCCTCATAAAAGGGCCGCATTCACGCCGAATTGTTAAACGGAGGCCGTAAGCGAGGCCCATAAATTATCGCGGCGAGTTTTACCAAGGATATATCATTTGATCGTAATGAGCGCAGTCAGCAGGACTGTTTCGGATCCCTCGTCTGTCACACTTCGTGATGAAGGAACAAGGATCGCAAAAAAGGGTAAATGTATTCGGAAATGTTCACGATATGTCAGAACAAGGGTCGAGTGGCGGGTCGAATCGGAAATATTTCGTCCGTTAATATCGTAACTTCATATTGATAAGGGCTGTTCCGGGTTAAGCTAACTTTCTCCAATATAATTCGACTTGGAATAGCAAAATGTGAAACTATATCCGTATTACCATTTCCTTGGAAATCAGAAATAATATCTCATTTGATATTGGGGCGTACGGAACGGTAAGGGTCTATTATGATAATTGAACGACGTATGAAATTGAATTCTCGCTACAAAACCGTATAAAACTGATGATTTCACGCTTGAATTTCATGCTGCACTGCAGTGGCCGGAAAATCCTCGGCCGCATACCTACATCTCTCCTGCAAATCGGTAGTTCAGCTAAAATATTATAACTGCGAAAAGTGCAGCAATTCCGAGGTCATTGCTCGCTTTCATGAAGGAAATATTACCCTTTTCGTTCATTACATGCAACCTCGTACACTCTGCGAGAGGTGCCTGCTTTAACCTGATGTCTTATGCAAAAGCATTCCTAATTTAATATATTTCTCTGAAACTGTTTTATAAGACGGAGGTAACTATTTAATATGCGTAGTTCAGAAGTTCCGCTTCAAGCGATGTAAAAAGAAAGGAATACGTAGTCTCTGACACTTTCAAAGGGACTTCAGTAAAATTACTGGCCGTTTATTAGCTGAAGGTTATTTATTCATGGAGATTATTTTGAAGCTAAGAAGTCGAGGCTTGTCTTTACAATTGTTTGACATGAGTGATTTAATTTAAGTGTACTAGGGGTCGCAACTAGATAAAGAATACCTTTGTGGTCTATGTAATTTCCAATAGATATATTTTGTTGGTTAGGTTATTACATGTCTCTGTATACGCTTATTGTGAAAAGTAATATCGACCACCTACTATTGAATTGAAGCTTACATATACTGTCCTAATCCATACCCATATTATCCATATTAATATTATAAATTCGAAAGTAACTCTGTTTGTCTGTCTGTTACCTCTTCACGCTTCAACCGCTGGACCGATTGAGATGAAATTTGGCATGGAGATAGGTGGGGGGAAAAGACATAGGCTACTTTTTATCCCGGAAAAACGCATAGATCCCGCGGGAACGCGATAACCGAATTCCACGCGGGCGAAGTCGCGGGCAGAAGCTAGTAATTATATAACACGCATTCAGTCATTAGAAAATAGCTGATACTAAAATATCATATTTTACCTAAGTTTTATAAAACTAAAGCGCAAAGATATACCGTGCGAGTTTCCAGAGACTATAAACTTTGCTTTTACTTCACTTATCTTGAAACCAGTTTACAAAGGATTAGCCTCAGGAATTACAGTGGATTGCTTTTAAAGTTAGTTTATACTTTGTTTTATAGTACGAAGTGGTAACCCTACTTGGGATCAGAGAGAACGCCTCACCGCGATGAGTTCACTCGTTTACGCATTCACTTATTAAATTTCGTTCCCTACTGCAAATGATAATTAATGTACATAGCTATGTGATGTAAGGAACTGTTTAATGACTGATGGGTCCAGAAAGATCTCGAATTGCCGCCGCGAACCGAGAGACGAACACTTGGCGATCCTCCAAGATGGAGCGACGATGTAGAGAAAGGTCGCGGGAATGTGGTGGTAGCGAGTGGGACAAGACCGGTCTGAGCGGCAAACCTCACCTATGCCCAGCAGTGGATGTCTTTCGACTAATATGATGAGGCAGGTGACTAATAACCTTGTCTTTGAACACCACAAGCTATACCTACCCATCGCGTATATATGCGCGTTCCAAGGAAATATGTCTCCGCATTAAATCCCGGAAGGAAATTGTGCTGCAGCCCTTAAACTGTATGTAGCCTTTGTTTACAACGAACGTGATGTCATGGATGTCACTCATTCAAGACTTACACGTCACTCATGTTGGAGTTATGAATGTCTAGTAGATTATGTAGAGTTATGAGTGTCATGACATACTGTGCGAGAATCTTCTTCCATTCAAGTAAGTAGGTATGTACTAAAATAACTCTGAACTGAATATAAAAAAAAACTCTCGATATACTCGTATATCACAAAATAATCGATACCTATTTTTTAAACCAGTGAACCGATTTTCTTCAGATATAGCTAAATAAGTCTAATCAGATATCTAACAGGAAAATAACTAAATCAATGTCGCTTCATCGACTATTAAACAGACAGACACACAAGTCAAACTTATAACATTTCTAACACCCATTGATCTATTATAAGTAAGGATTCACAATCAGCCGGAGAAAAATGCCCCCGTCAAAACGGGTGCCCGAACAGCTCGGGCACCTGTTTGGCCTTCGTTATAAAGAGGCGTTATTAGCATATTGGAACGTATTTTCTAATGTCAGTTTGCTCCATATATTATGTCATATTCTGTTAGGCACTGTTCGTCCATATGTTATTACTTATTATAGGTCAATGCTAATGCTAACACCCCTATTTTACGTTGTCAGTCAAAAACATCCCTTAGTGATATACAAAAGTAATTCCAAATGCCCTTTCCACTGCACACCGAAGGTATTTCCGTTTGAAATGGCGTAGCTTTACTGAAAAACAATTAAATTAACGATTTAACAAGATTGGGAATTCGTTGAATCTGTCTTTGTTATCGGTCCGCTGATCGTTCGGCGCCATTGTATTAATCCGGCTGCGACCGCCGTCAATTTCAAACCTAATTGTATTTGAGTTCCAAATAGGTGGGGATCTCTTTAAAGCATTTTCAATAACTGAACAAAGACAATCAATAACACCACTCTATGAGTTGCGCTTTTCAATGGGTAATTATTCGATTTTGCGAAAAGGATTCATATACCTAACGCAGCATCACATTCGTGAAACTACACGATTATTGATTCCAAACTTTTAAATACCCAGTGTCACTCACAATCAAAACGAATTTAATGACACACACAAATTACAATTTTCTGGCGGAGTCAGGTAATAACAAGAGAAGCCGGAATTTTGAAAAATGTCGTGCAATTTGTCGAACGGGGAGCGGCAAGTTTGCTTTGAGGCTCCGAGACGGTCGTTGCCGAGAATGGGAAACCACCAAATCGCACCTGCGGCCTTGCACTTACCCAAACGACTGCAACTCAAAAAGGTAAAATATAATATATTCCATTACAAGCAATATCGTATGCATTCAAATAATATAAGAACGGAAACCGTAGTCGCTCAGAAACCAAAAACGAATAAACACGTCAAATCAAAAATAACGCCCGCGTGGCAAACGTAACAATTATTACAAGGAAACGAACCTACGTGGGATTGTAAATTATCGAGAAAGATATAAATGGAGTAGGGTGTAGACGGTAGGGAGGCAATAAAAAAGGCAATCAGTGGGGCGAGGCACGAGGTGCCTCGAGGCAGATTTCTGCGGATGTGACACATCACACGTAATGTATTTACAGTACTAGGTACGTTAAACTGTTGATTGGACGCGCTGCAGACTCATGTAGGGGAGACGGCTATATAAATACTGAACACTCCGCCATTTTATGAAGCATAAACTTTGAAGACGTCGGTCGTCTAGCGGAACATCTTGTCGCTTGGAAAAATCAGTTTAAACTTCCCCGACTCTAACATTCGTTATATTGCCGCAGAATTACCACTTGAAAAAAAAACTAGGTGAAAGCACTCCAGAATCTATCTCGTTGGCGTTCACACCGTAAAGCAATCCCTTTGAGATGTCTTTTCTTCGCCGCGACGTGACCGCCCACCTTTGAGGCTTAGCTCAGCTTTTGTGAAACTGAAAGGCGCTGGCAGTCTCAAGATCTCGGTGAGAGTGTAATGTTGCCGTTGTGCAATTTAAAAACCTACCTATTTCCTGCGATAAGTACTTGATTTTGGCATGGATTTAGGTACCAAGATCAAGATTGTTATCATATCTTTTAAGCAAGTGATTTCCGGTTGGTTTAGGTACAAAAAACCAATTCAAATTATAACGAATGAAAAATTATTCTTGAAAATTAAATGGAAAATCCGATTTATTTAAAAACAAGCCGTAGTAACCTAGTGGTTTGACCTATCTCTCGTGCAAGTCGGGGGTTCAAACCTGGCTCGCACCTCTGAGTTTACTTACGTGCGAAATTCAATTTGAAGTTACCACTGAGTTTTTTGGTGAAGGAAAATATTGTGAGAAAACCTGTTAGCTTCTGCGAAAGCTGACCCCAATTCGCACTGGTCCTATATAGCTTATACTGCCTGTAGCTCAAAACCCTCTCGTGATGAGAGGAGGTCTGTGCCCAGCGGTGCACACTGTGCACTATAATGTTCATTATTACGTAAATGATAATGTTATAAATAAAATTCATTTTCGAGCATTCTAGTTCACAACTTCAGACGGAAATCAGCTCAGCGCGTCCACACACGCTACATCGGCAAAAACATTTATCACGGCACAAAGCACTGTTTATTCAGTGGCCGGGTGCCAAAAAACGACGCTAAGCTGGGTCCTGGCCCACGTACGGACTTGTGAGGTCGCATGCCATATTTCAAGTTTCCTGTCGCACACTTTGCGAGTTGTGGCGAGCGTATCTGCCGTTCGTAAACAATCCGCCGTCGGTGGCGCGCAGAATTTCTGTAGAGAATTTGCTTCTAGATAAATGAGGAATTTTGCAATATGTGTCAATCTAGAAAAGTACATGTTTGCTATGTTTATACGGTATTCAGTTCACATTTATATCAGTTTTAATATCTATCTAATATTGTCTATATATCTATCTATACTATGAAAGAGTTCAGTTATCGTCATGTATGGTCACATCACACTTCTTAAACGATATCTTTTATACCTCATAACAAAACTGATATAAATGTACTTGAATTGTGATTTATTTTTGTATTCGACCATCCCACAATGTATAGAATATGATATTATGTATGTTTGTAAGATATAAACAAACATGAGGTATTCTCATTGGTTTTGCATCAAAACGAAATAGGTATGTAAAATAGCTAATAAGAAAATAACTGCGTAGTAATAATATTTTTACAGGAAACACGGAAGAAAGAAAGGTTTCTCTTTCGCCACCTGAAATACAAACTACAGCGCTATGTCATGGAAATTCGTTTACCGGTGACATCTCGATGTAAATAAATTCACACCAACTTACCATGACATTCTTTATCTTCTCTCCATACTCCAGACCATTGATCTATTATAAGTAAGGATTCCCAAACAGCCGAAGAAAAATGGCCCGTCAAAACGGGTGCCCGAACAACTCGGGTACCGGTTTGGCGCTCAGTAAATTTGACACTTAAGTCTTATAGTGTTAAGTTTACTATTGTATAAAAGGCTTTATAAAGAGGCGTTATTAGCATATTGGAACGTATTTTGCAATGTCAGTTTGCTCGATATATTTTGACATATTCTATTAGGTACTGTTCGTCCATATGTTATTATAGATCAATGCTCCAGACGCAACAAGGAACGAACCGAATACGAGTAGGTATACTCTAACACGTGTTACAGTTGCTCTACGTGTTTTTTTTTCAATTTTATGGCTTGGATGCTTCGCTGCATGTAAATAAATCCGGTTGTTCGACGAGACCACAGAATAGATAATACGATGCTATCGGAGGTGTGGCGTAGGTATAGAGGAATTGTTGCGGCACAGATGAGCTGCATTGCGGCGAGCTCTTAACGAACTCTTAAAGCGAAGCTGCAGCTACATTAAGAGTTCATAACTCACTTCTTAGGAAAATTAAATAAGTTACTAATATTGCATTGCACTGCATCAGCTAACTAAGAAATACTAACTTCTTTTTAATAAAAAAATCATAAATGTCTTTGTCCAGCAGTGACATAAGCCTTGAAAAAAGATCACGATTTCTGCTTCAGGCTACAACGGATCTACTCTTTATTCGTATTCAAAGGGCCATTATAAAATCGTTTTATTTTTTACATTTCACGTTTCACGATCAGGGGCGAATTGATATTTTTTTATAGTCTTGTTTTTAATCCAATAGAGCCTTCTTTAATTATGTATCCACTTTGTGCAGGATCTGCACACGTAGAAGCCTAATCAGAAGAGATCGCAAACTTTGAAAAGAAAACTTCGTGCTCGCATTGGATCAATAGAGATTTGTCGACGTAACTTAAGTATCATGTACTATACCTACTCTAAAGGAAAGACATAAAGTATGGAATCGAACGGTCACAGTCGCTACAATTTACTAACAACTTGATCTGAGAATATACTTGCGTATTTTTCTTGAATAAACTCGAGCCGTCGAGGTTTGGAAAATTTTCAACGCATACCAATATTCAATTCAACGATAGAACTTTTACTCGCTCGATTGAGGGTGCCTGCGATCGGTGTGAGGATTTCTCGAAAAAGATAATAATAAATAAATAAATATCTTGGACATTTATTTTGGGAAGCCGTGGTGGCCTTGTGGTTCGACCTACCGCCTCTCATGCAGAGGGTCGGGGGTTCGATTCCGGCTCGCACCTCTAAGTTTACTTATGTGCGAAATTCAATTTAAATTTACCACAGAGCTTTTCGGTGAAGGAAAACATCGTGAGGAAACCTGCATGCATCTGCGAAGTAATTTAAAGATGTGTGTGAAGTCCCCAATCCGCACTGGGCCCGCGTGGGGACTATAGCCCAAACCCTCTCGTGATGAGAGGAGGCCTGTGCCCAGCAGTGGGACGCAAATAGGCTGTAGTAGTTGGACATTTCACACATATTGACCTAGCCCTAAACTAAGCAACGCTTGTATTATGGGTGCTAGACGACGATAAATTACTTATATGTATATGTGGAGAAATACATATATATATAAATACTAACATCCATTTGCCCCTAGCGGGAGTCGAACCCGCCGCCATGGGAACAGAAGGGAGGGTCACTACCCGCTTCTACTACTGCAGGGTCGAAAGATTGGATGACAACGACACATGTGCATCACATCATTTCAGGATTTAAATCTAGATATGTGAGACATAGTTTAGGTTATAGTGTTTTTGAAATATATTTGCCGCTGACTTCTTTTAACGATATTTTCACATTTTCGGGCCATTTGAGTTGTGTATCTAACTATCGTATCGGTTTAATGCCGCTGGCACTTGCACTTGTAAATGCAAGTCGCGCTCTCCATTGTTTTAGCCCGAGAGATTCTCGATGTAGCCGAAGAAACTAATTAAGTAGGTACGAGGCTGGCGTTCTCCGAACAATTAACTCGTCAGTAATAAGAATACTACTGTTTGCACAATGGATGACACAGCCACGCGACGGGGTGCAGCATTTCGACTATGAGTTGCCCTTTTGTTTTTTGATTGTCATTTGTTAATTGATTACATTAAAGTATGTAATGTGCTTTATAAGCGTAAATAGAAGCACTACAGAGCAAATATCACTCAAGATATGTCCTATGTACGATGATTTATTAGTAATATCTAAACAGAAGAATAGGTTTAGATACCGTTGAAGCATGGAGTCTGTTCATCCCTAGTTGTTTTATTTAGTAAAAAAATTAACGAATTGATGTTGCGGTTGCAACCTCTTTTTATAGATTTTTATACTTTTCTATTTTAGAATGTTTTTCGTATTGTTTTTTTCACTTCTTGTCCATATAACTTGCAAAAGAAACGTCTCAGCTTGATTTACTTCTTTAAAATCTCCACTAAAAGTTATCGAAGTCCTCAATATTTTAGGTTAGTTATTTTTTACTAAATAAAACAACTTGGGATAAACAAACTTCATGCTTCAACGGTAGCCAATAATGTGGACAGTTTTAAGGCATTGTACTGTCATGTTTTTTTACATAAATGCAATTGGTTGGTAAACGAACAAACAGGCCACCTGGTGGTAAGGGTCACTGTGCCCTGGACATAAGGAATCATAAGATTCCGATTGTGTTACCCACCCTCTACAATGCCTCTAAACCAGTAATTTTACTTAACCCCTTACCGGAACACAACAGTGCGAGCACTGCTATTTGGCGGCAGGTTAGCAGGTAAAATAGCGGTAGCGATCCGAACGGACCTCACATCAGGTCCGCAATTTTCACTCCTCCTACTCGAAAAGGAGACTTTTGTTGCCCGTTTATAGGGAGCAAAATGCGATTTTGCTCTCTCTCTCGCAAGGGCGGATCCAGGGGGAGGGTCATGGGGGTCATGACCCCCCCCTTGGCAGGACTATGTCTACTGCTATTATGTATTTTGAACCGCTGGTGCGAAAAAGGGGGAGGGGTTTGTATGACGTGATCCCCCCAGAGTCGAAAGCTGGATCCGCCCTTGCTCTCTCGATTTCTGCACCGCAGACAAGGAGCAAAGTATGAGCTTTCTCCCTGCTGCTACTGGTTTTCTCATAGGAGCACTAAAAACCAGAGTGTACAACACGGTAGCAAAATTCTTTACACCTTGGTTGACATATCTTGAATCCCTCGCTAGCTCAGTATTCCACATTAAAATCCCTCGTTCCCATCGGGATTCTTTACTGGAATCTACTATTACTTACCTCCCGAGGCAAAAAGGAGATGTGTTTTACAAAACTATCAGCTATTTCCTGACGGTAAGTTAAACTTTCAGTTTATTATTATTCTGATCTCGCTCAATCGGCTCTGTACCAAAACCGAGTGAATTGTTGGTTTTCACGCTTCACATACTTACCTACCTACTTCAAAGTTGAAATACGAAGCAAACATCTCCACACCACGTTAACAGACAACGTGAGTGGATTCGATACAACAGTACTTTATTAGTGCAACAAAACCGATGGTTTTATTTGATCGTGTTCCGTTTCAATTCGCCTCCAACCCTCACGGCGGAATAGCTAACAGCCAGACTTACCTACATTTACATTTACACGTGGATCGATATACTTTAGCTGATTTCAGCATATGCAATGTTGCTTTTGGGCCTTTTCCAGTTTCGTTATATAGAATAGAACGAACGGACTTATAAGTTGAACTAGGCCAACGGCTCTAAGGCAATCTAAGATCAAAATTACTGTTAAATGAATTGATTTGGTTTGGTCCCAGGATGAAAATTCATTTTTGTTGAGGAAGGTTATAAAGACGAGTTTAGTCTGTCTGACCATGTCTGACACAGTCACCGCCTTACCTTAGAGCCGTGGTGGCCTAGTGGCATAATGCGGACACGGCCTATAAAAGCATGATTTCGAACACAATTCGAATGAAGTGTCAATGTTTGCGTCCGAGGACGTCTGTGTCCGTGCGAGGACGTCTGTACACTTGTAAATGTGTACACTTGTAAACAAATGACGGTAAGGGCGAATTGGGCGCGAGTTGCGCGCCGGCTAGATTCAGGCGGGTGATTCTGTGGCCATTCTGTATGTAGTACTATTAAATATTCTGTGCCAGTGGTTCGACCTACCGCCTCTCATGCAGAGTCGGCGGTTCAATCTCGACTCGCACCTCTGAGTTTACTTATGTACGAAATTCAATATGAATTTACCTCTGAGCTTTTCGGTGCAGGAAAAACATCGCGATGAAACCTGCACACATCTGCGGAGTAATTCAAGGATGGATGTGAAGCCCCCAACCTTGGACTTTTTATCTGGGTATGAATGAGAATCTATATTAGGTAATATTATAAATGCGTATGTAGCTATGTCTGTCTGTCTTTCTGTTTATTACCTCTTCACGCTTCAACCGCTAGACCGATTTACATGAAATTGTGCATGGAGTTAGTTCGAGTCCCGGGAAAAGGTCATAGGTAGTGTACCAGCTAATTAGTACAGGTACTAAGTAGCTATTACACTACGTATAAACGAGTAGATGATTCAAGTCTAATTAATTAGGAGCCTATGTTCTAAATGCCTCTTTTTATAAAGATGGCTTTAATTATCATGAACTCTAACGTCCATCTAATCATAATACGATTTTCATATACACAACCTTAAGTTGACGTTTTGTGTTATAAAACACTCCAAATTCTTTTATCATTGCAGTAAATTCCATTACACCTAAAACTCCTGATTGAAATCAAAGCGTCGTAGCACAAGTCGTAGCAGGTCGTAGACAACCGGCGAGTTACGCTACGGCCCCCGTAGCCGCAACGACGTCCCGGCGGGCGCTCGCGCACGGAGTTAGACGACGTCTCTCAAACTTATGGGAAAATTTTCGACATGTTAAATATTTAGCCGATAAATTGCTTAGTGATAAAGAAGAGTATTGCCATGAGCATCTTACCAACTTCACAAATGCCATTTCATTTTAAGTCTCAGTAACGAAATTTGTTCAACAAAATACTAAACACTCAGAGATATAAATATCTAAAACTTTTATTAATGTAGGTATACTTTCAAACTGAGTGGAATGAATCGATATGTGTAACTATATTCACTACCGGCTATTTTGTTCGTCACAACGCATACTTTACCTAAGGTTTCTTGAGCCCCACGGTTCTTAGACTATACTTTGAGAATAGCTGGCCCAGAAAATAACTACCAGGCACGTGCGGGAATCGTGCCGCCAAAGCAAAGCCATAGTTCAAATTTGCAGCAAGCACCAATATCTCGGCGAATATTCCAACAATATATTGATCGGGTTAGCTTATGATGCCGTTCCTAAACCAGTCAACCAATCTGCACACTCAAGGCGGGGAAGATTAAAACAAATATTAGTTTTCCGGTAGTAGAACCTAATGCACGGGGCGTCTCAGCTACCATCATCTTACTGACTACCCTGCCGCCAAACAACACTGCTCTTTCTGTTGTTTTCTGGTAAGGTATATGAAAATGAAAATGAAAATATTTATTCAGCAAATAGGCCACATCTGGGCACTTTTACACGTCACTTTTTAAATGAATTTAACAGAAATGAATTTACCAGCGCTTCCTAGACCCATTGCTTGAGAAGAAGCGCCGCAACAAACTCAGCAGAAGGCCTTTTTTCCAAATTTAAACATATAGATTTACATTAAATTTACATTAATATGTATAAAAATACATATATAGGTACATACTGAAATCACATTTAAGGGATGTATAGTCCCTAACTTAAACTTAAATCTAAGATCTTAGAGATGGTCTTATATAAGGTACAAATTAATGAAAATATTAATTAAAGTACTTATCTAAATATGTATACTAAAAATAATAATAAAATCGCAAATGTTTAGAGATTGTATACGTCTCTAGGTATCCTAAAGTTGTAGACAGTCTCTAAAATTATATCATACAACACAAGTTTAGGAGATGTATACGGTCTCCTTAGTCAATTTTGGAGATGTAAGGTGTCTCCAAAGGTCAAAATAACAATATTAGTATTAATCTAAATTATTAAAGGTGTAGATGGTCTCCACCGTCAAATTTGATACAGTTTTGGAGATGTAGGGTGTCTCCAAAGGTCATAAGCAGTTAGATTGAAATATAAACATATATTTCAAGTCAGAAAAAAAAAAAAAAAAGTAAGCACCAGGGCGCGCGGGGCTTGCTGGGGCACCAGGGCGCGTGGGGCTCGTTTGGGCATCAGGGCACGCGGAGGGCGTAGATTCGCGTTGGCTCATAGGCATTGCCGGTTCAGAGCAGACCAGGGTCACGTCGGAGGCCGGCCCGGAGACACGATGTTCAACAGATGATTCATGTGAACAAGAACACATATGGTTATTGACTAGTGAATCAAAGCGCTCTTCATTATAACGACACATGTCTACTATCTGGGAAGCAGCAATGACATGTTCTTTGATTTCTAGCTTGCTGAGTTCATATTTATCAGTTATGTCACGAAGAGATGCTTTAAGTTTAAACATACTGGATTCTAAGTTTTGCACAATGGCATCATAATGACATGTATTCTTATCTAACTTTGTATTACAGGATTTCAATTTACTTAATAATACTGAACGCTCTTTCAATAGTTTGGCATTTGTTTGTATACTATGATGAGCTCTTATATATTTCTGAGTGCGCTTTATAAATCTTTTTATTTTAATATACTTTTTAATTCTTTTATTACTAACAAAGTAGCAAGACAACGATGAATCTTTATAACTAGATATAAAAGAGACAAGGCGGACACGGCCTATAAAAACACGATCTCGAACATAGTTCCAATTACATAGATCTCGGACATAGACATAGTGTCAATGTTTGCGTGCTAGGACGTCTGTGTGCGTGCGAAGACGTCTGTACACTTGTAAATGTGTGTGTACTACTACGTGGGCCAACGATTCAATCACCATCTCCGGGTGACGGTAAGGCGAGTTGGGCGCGAGTTGCGCGCGGGCTAGATTCAGGCGGATGATTCCGTAGCAATCTGTACGTAGTACTATTCAATATTCTGTGGTAGAGGCGTTCATTATATCTTAGTGCTCAGGATTGGTAACGCATTCGTAATCTTATATGATTCCTTATGCCATACTATGTCCATGTCCATTTACATGGTATGTACATGGGCCACAATGACCACTTGCCTTGAGCTTAGCCTGTGCGCTCGTTTGCCAATATCACATGTAAAAAAATCGTACTAATCGTACGACAATCGCACCATTATAACAAACAGACCGAGTGCCATTTATTTCTGTCACCAAAATATAGTTTTAAAGAATTATATGCAGTTTATAGAATACAATAGCGTAGGCGAGGCGGCCACAATCTGACCAAGTAGCTTGAAGAAAAAAAACTAGAATTTAGCACAGTAATGTTCTTTGTTTTTCAGAGTTCAACTATCATCGTTGCACCTAAGTTGGGGGATTGATTATATTTTAATTCATAAGTTTATTTTATTTTAAACATTTTCTGCTATAAGACACATCCAAAAACTTGTTGTAGGTAGTTTGTGAATCGATCCTCAAAGTTTGACTCGACACGCTACTGAACCAGGCTCCTCGGATACAGTCATCAGTCCTGACCACTTTGCCCCATTAAACTAAGGGAAACTTCCCTCCCCAGGGCCGCAGCCAGCTACAGCACGACTCAACCAATAAGGCGTGCGGCGTCGGCACTGACGCCCTTGACAAAGAGTCGGTTATTGCTCAATCCGCGCGCCATGTTAGTTATGTCATGCTATCTATACTGATCTAAGAGGCCGGGGCTTTTGTTAACTTTCAATTCAACAAGCTATAATATTAATTGTTTAATGGCTGTTTATGATCTTGTCATCAGAAGATAACTTTGGTAGCCTAAAAATAAAATTTAATGGCCCGTCAGCATTAGGGACACATTCCGAACACGCATACTGCTTGCTGTCCAATAAAAAATCTAGGTGGAAATGTGTACTTCTTTTATCTGGAACAGTAGATGAATAAATGATGAGATCACAAAAATACGTTACACGCTCTTACGTTCAACGCAATTGAGTCGTGACAAATATATTATGTACGTTTGGGTACGATATGGCAAGCGACTGTATGTCAGTTTTCATAGAACAGGATCTTAGAGCGAACTTAGATTTAAAAAAAACTGTTCCTTTAAAGTGTAAGCCGAGTTTTCACTTAAACTCTTGCAGCTTTGCGCTGAAATAGAGTTATAGCATCAGTCTGCGATCCGCGGTGAAGCTGTCTACAAGTTGTAATGGTTTTATCGCCGCCGGGAGCAGACGGCTGGCAGGTTCATAACTACAGTTATAATGACCATCGCTCCCCCATAATGGTTGTTTATTTGCGCTCAGGTTAATCACGCGCCCTCCGTTCGGTATTATCTCAACTGACAATATAACAACTGAACTCAGTTTTTGAATTTGCATTATCACATTTGTGAATATCCAGTTCGAAGGACTACATTACCTATGTACGTGGAGCATCAATATTCAAAATATGTTTCAAATCCGGATACTAATATTATAAATGTGAAAGTGAGTTTCTTTTTTTGTTTGTTTGTCCTTCCTTCACGTCTAAACATCAGATATTTTGCAAGGTTACTGAATAATGTAAATTGTACTTCTTGAAGAATACCTTCGAGCATTTCTAAAGATATATAAGTAGGTACCTAAACTTTACCTAATGTAATAAAATTACTTGTAAACGGCTTAATAAAGAGATAAGGATAAGCAAGGTCAGCGAAGAATATGAATTATGAAGTCTAGGTTATTCACTCAACAATGTCTTCATTCGAGCATTTCTAAGATATTACCTACTGTCCCAAATATTAATCCCGAGAAAGTCGGACAACAATGAAGTCGTGGAGCGTGGCGGCGACGATAAAGCGCCCAGCGGACCCTACCAACGCATTGTCTACGTCGGATCATGGAATTTACAACCACGACAAACAAGATTCTTTATCACAACACTGTTATTTAGTCTTAAGTATAATGTGGAATGAATCTATTAAGAAATGACGTGTCAATTGTTTAATAGATTCATTCAGCATTATACTTACTCGCTCGCTAAACATGAGTCCATCGCTGGTCCGCGCGTAGCATTGCCGTGCGCTGCTACGGAAGTGTCTACTGACGTACATTTTGATACGAAGCGCTTTTGGCCAAGTGACGTAGCTCGACTGTACGCAGCAGTGGGGTTCCGGCCTTACATAGTCCAGCCAGCGGCATAGTCATGACATTGGCGGGTCAATTTAGCTTCAATGATGATTATTACGTCACATTACCTATATCCTTATTTTCAAGCAAAAAGCTCTGCATTAAAGGTAAAGCCAAGTACGGAAACAAGAGCCCATAGCGATAACTTTACTCACAGACTTTATTCGAGTTCTGTGACATTACTTATCCTCTGTTTATCACATCGAATTCCTTTGTCAGTCCAGCGGCGTACCGATAATGAAGTAGCCGCAGTAATAGGCGGGGGCCACCTAGCTGAAATCGATTAATGAAGCCATCCGAAGTTCGCACATTACCTTCATAATTACGACGTTTTATTGCACTCGTCGTCCTTTGTTAACTACTTTTGTACTCTTAACTTTACGTCCTTTGTTTTGGGCCTACTTCGTTTAAATTATGCGATAGCGCTGCACAAACAAGTGGCGTAGATAATGCAAAACGAGCATCGTTTTTTTAATCATGAAGTTAAAATGAGACCCTTTGAGACGCAACTCCGGCGCTTGCAGTGGACCGCTCCAAAAAAAGAAAAGTAATATCAATGTAGCCGATTTTCAAGAATTAGTTATCTGATAGCAAGTCCACAATGCCGTTTCGCTGTCGAAATATTTAATGAACGCGAACATTTCAGCTAAATAAAACCCACGGAACGTTCCTTTGAATCGGCGAACGGAAACGAAGCAAGAAAATATTGAGTCTTAGTAATTGAAATCTGTGAGTTATTTATTCATTGTTTTTATTTCGGTATCGGCCCCATCTGTTCCGTATTCTTTCGAAGTCTTCAGATAATTGTGAAAGTATTTTACATAATATTCAATGAGCGATTTTGAGCTGCCTCTCTCCTCTTCCTTTAATTGTGTTCGTAACTTGGATAAATGAGAATGACGTATGGGCGTACATATGTCAACAGTGTACGAATATTTGATTTTATTTTAAAGTCTTTCTCTGTCGCGTTTCTATGTGCTACGCTCGTGGCCAATCACAGTGTTCCCTCGATCTGTAGAGGGAATATTCTCGCCTTGCAACATCCAAGTCAACCGGTTTAGGAAAAACTTCCTTATAATGACATTCGATATCTAACTATGGGCTTGCAATCCCACTATAGACTCGACCACTTTTCAAATTGGAATTCAAGTTTGTTACCACCAAATGCCTGCGGATCAATTCTGGCTGCTCAATAAGGAATAAAAATGTGAACACAAGTGTGTTTCCAAGTCCTTTAATCAAGAAATAAAAATAATGTACATTGTACAACAGATATAAGTAATCGACTCTATGTTAAGAACATGCAAAGTGACATTAAGTACTTCTTATTCGTAGCAATAGATCTACGAAAATTTACTATTCTCGATGGCACGTGGTTTAATTGTAACTCTTAAAGTACAATAAGTTAATAATAACTATTTATCTAAATGAGTACTAGGTACTCTGACTAAATAAGTAACATTTTAATTTATACTGGACAAATAATATTGTTAAATGTTATCTATGCTCTCAAAAAAGAGCGTAGATACTTAAACGTATTTTTATATTCGCTTCTGATTTTTTTACGTGACAAAAATGGACATGGTATTATGTGTGCATTTTATTACTGCTTTATGTAAGGCAACTTTAGTTCAGTGAGTATCAAATGAAATCTAAGAATTTCAGGTGTGTTACAATAACAGAATTTTATAATGAGTAAAAATTACGATGCACGATTTTAAATATAACTCTATTTCTAATGATAATGAAGTTAAAAAGACCTGTATACTTCGAGTACATTGGTTCGTGACAGTACTGTGAAAGTAATACTGAGCATACATCATTAAATATCTTTGGAGTATTCTCAGATTGTAAGTCTCATACTAATGATGTTAAATTATTCGCTCTCGTAGTACCTGCACTCTGTTATGTTATTAATATCAAGATGGCCTTTGCTACTGGTTTATAAAAGGACAGTGCATTATAACTACGCTTAATAAAATTTGGCAGAGACTGAGTAATTTCAGGATTTAATTAGGTATCTGAACACGAGTCTTGGGACCTGTATCATACCGTATAGGTAAGTACTAATAAAACTTACCAGAATTATTTTTAGTTTAAATTTTTTTGCAATACATTTAGATTGTTTTTTATAGGCTACTAAATAAATCCTATTCAATTGGTTACCTATTAGTATTTATTTTAGTATACATCACTCTTCTTTTTATTTTTTATGTATGTTTCGTTTTTTTGTCATTCATTTTGTAATTAAATCGAAAGTTCTCCATGCTTTAATTTAAATCAATCCATGTGCATTCATTTAAGAACTTTGAAACTAATTTTATTGCATATGAAGCTTTCGTTTTCGTCCTCATCAGTTTGATGTGAATTTAAACACTGGGGCTATATTCGAAACGTTACATAGGGAAAGAAAGATTCCCTATCCCTGCGCTTACGCGTCACGGCGCTCAAATTGAACTTTAAATCTAGCTGCTTAAAGCACCTTAAGCGCGGGATAGGGAATCTCCAACGTTTCTAATAGAGCCCCTGGCCATACAATGATGTATGGGAAACATTGAGATCATGATTATCAGGCGGCATTTAAGAGGATGTAAAAGCAAAAAAAAAATGAACTTGGTTAAATTGATAAAATTACCTGCTTATGATGGTGAACGTCGTATTTCTTAAATAAAACAGGCTGAGCCTGAAATCGTACTCTTTCCTACTTACCTACTTCCATACTTTTTTGGACTAAAACAATTCATCAATCTCTGTGTGACGCATATTTCAAAGCCTCCAAGGTATGTTTTGTAGTTTTCATTAACATAATGTCAAAGCTCTAATTACTAATTAAAGTTTTGTTCCCATTCAGGTTAAGTAATTTGCATTCGGGTAGACTTACCAACTTATTATGCCTAACAAATCTTTACTACTAACTTCAAAATATCTACAGTGTTGCGAATAATATGCCTGTAATTAAAATGAAATTTGCGAGTAAAGGTGGGGCCGCGTTCTCTCCGGCGGGGAGGTAAGAGCTGGGGGCGGCGGGGGCAGCGGCCGGTCGCCGAAGCCGCTGGTCCTCGTACGAGCCACTACCTTCCCCCTCGTCCTCTTCATCATCAGAAGGCTCGGTGGCCTCATGCTTTAGAGCTTCAGCTCTTGGAGCATTCAGCCCGCTCAAATGCGCGACAGTAGCCGACAACGTCACTGGTGGAGTATAGTTCGATAGGTTATGTAGTTTAGTAGTTATCGTATCATAGATCTTCTCTCTAGTCGCGTTGCTGAATTTGAAGAAATCCGTCAAGTTGGTGCTGTTGGTTGAGGTGAAGTTGAGCAGGTGGTTCCGGAGTTGAGCGGAAAAGGGAGCGTTGCAACGTTGGCCGGAGCACGTGCAGGTTAGCACGAGGGCTTGCTTGGTCGAGTAGTGCAGCGAACACGGATGGTGGAGCGAGCCGGTCGCGCAGGTCAGCATGGATGTGAAATCTGAGAACAAAAATATCGACTGTGACAGACGGACGGACAGACACACGAGTGATCCTATAAGGGTTCCGATTTTACCTCTTGCATGAGGTTCGGAACCCTAAAAAAGATTGTACGTCAGTCATTATCATAATTGGCTACTTTATAAGTCCAATCAGATACTTATTTTTCCTTATTTTTTGAGTTCAGTTTATCAAGTACCGAGTTGGATTGGTTCTACATTTATAAGAATCGTGAAGCGTGAGTACGAGCCACTATTTTTCCAAATGGCATCTGCGTACCAGGATGATTGATCCTGAGGTCAGGTCAGTTCATGCGCTGGCGCAGGATCGGTCTACGTGGTGGAACTTCGGAGTTAATCCCATCATCATCATGTTAGCGGAAAGACGTCCAGTGATCTTCCAAAGCGTACCAATCAGTGTGGTTGAGACTGCAGTGGGACGGAGCGCGGTGTTCATGTCAAACTAATACAAGCCTGACTGTAAATATGCTGCCAAGTTTGTATTGCCAATCTCATCCACCGGATTCCTGTGACCCTCATGTTATGAATACAAACGATACTAATCTGGGGCCTCATTCCACAGACGCAAAAGGGATTTCATTGGGAAGCTATAGGGAACGTCAAAACGTCACGGAGTTCAAATGAAACTTTAAATCTAGCTACTTAAGGTTCGGTTTCAACGCCGTGACGCTTCGACGGTAGGGATATGGCCGTTCCCTTGCCCTATGTAACGTTTCGAATAGAGCCTCTGGTGTCGGACCTGGCGCGGCGGCGAGGGTGGCGCAGCGCTGGACGCGCGCGGCGCACGGCGCTGGCGCCCGCCGACCCGCTGCGCACGCCCCGTCCGCCATCGAGCACTGCGTGCAGCGCACGAACT
>OZ020291.1:6882930-6941504 GCA_963971205.1 Aethes cnicana
CTGATGATTTATAAGCACTGCCTTTGCAAAACATGAACGAATTTTGATACCGGTATCCCAGACGCAATCGGTGTGACCCGGGTTAAGACAAATTCTATAGGTGCCTTCATATATAGAATTTGTATTATGTACATAAGTATATCTCAACTGAAGGGTTTTTAATAAATACGAAACAAGTAAGACGTGACGGCAAAGATTTAGTTATTCAGAAACCCATTTTTCTCTCGTGTGATACATTGACAAACCCATTAACTAGGATCGTTCGCTTCTCTTTGTAGACACGATGACAGCTGTCCTTGTACATTTAAAACGGCTCGAGAGGGTAAAATGGTTGAGTTATTCTAGCGGATAATCTATGTACAGTCGAGTTCGCCAATATATACACACTTTTGCACCTTACCACGTTGTAATAAGGTCCAAAAGTGTACACATTTTAATGAACTCGACTGTACATCTTTTTTTGGACCACTCGTAATGTCAAGTACCTACCTCTGTTTCATTAGAGCCTTTTCTGAGATAGTTTTATATACATTAATAATAATATGATTAAATATAGACAGCTCGTTTAATAGTACATTATTGCAGAGGCCGCCAAGTAGCGCATTGCCGGACGAGTCAGTTAGTACCAGTCCGGCAATCGCAATTGCGGCCGAGGTATATATAATGCTTTTCTCAAACAGCGAGGAAATACGTAAGGTCAGTCGGGCAAGTGCGCCAGGATGGGGTAAGTGCGCCTAACATAAATATATCGTAACCTATAAATATTACTCAACTAGTAGTTGGCTGTTTACAAGGCATAGGGGCGAAATAAATTTAGGCGCACTTACCCCACATCAGTATTTACTACTTCCATGATCGTGGATGATTTGGCCATGGAAGTTGTACTTATTACCTCCATGGATTTGTCAGTTTCTCTACAGAGGTGTCTCAAATAGCAAGCGAATTAAAAAAAAACACACACGACAATAATGTTTTTGCTGGCTAAGGCCGGCAATGGACAGCCTCGCGTCTTCTTTTTTTGAAAGTAACACGAACATTTCCGAGCATGTTTGAGAAAAGAGATTTAATTTCTATGTGTGAAAATTAAATAAAATCTAAATAGAAAATGACAACTTTTAATTAATAATTGGAACGCAATTCTGCATACTGGGCCAAATAATGAGATTCACTTTAATCCTGAAACGGTTAATTAAAACGTTATTACGGCGCTAACGCTTTCAATTTTGTTGTCTGGCCTGTCCGCGTCCGACGTAATAAAATTAATATTGTTAAGAAAATACCACAAAAAATCATAATTTCAAAAGGCGGATCGACATGACAGTTTTCTCGGGTAGGCAGGTGAAACATTGTGTGCTTCACTCGGCAGCAAAGTTATTTCGCTCTTGTGTATTGATTAGAAGCCGTGGTAGCCTAGTGGTTGATCTACCGCCTCTCAGTAGAGGGTCGAGGGTTCGAATCCAGCTCGCATCTCTAAGTTACTTATGCGCAAAATTCAATTTTAATTTACCGCTTAGCTTTTCGGTGAAGGAAAATTTGGTGAGGAAACCTACATGCATGCGAATTAATTCAAGGATGGTGTGAAATCCCCAAATCCCCAGTGCGGACTGGGCTCGCGTGGGAACTATGGTCCAAGTCCTCTCGTGGTTAGAGAAGGCCTGTGCCCAGCAGTGGGCCGTAAAATAAGCTGGTTTGGTGGTGGTGTGTATTGATTGGAAGCTTCACAATGCTTGTTATAACAAATTACTAATAATGACATCGAATAAAGAAAGCACCCGGAAAGCATTTTAATACCGATTTTCAATATATGTCTAAGACTTGTAATTTATTTTGTGATCCAGTTAACGGGCTTAACCAGCGTTTTCGAGAGCGTATGCGACCTCTGATTGTAAGTAAATGTTCATGCATATCTACTCGAGCTCAAATTCGAAACAGCCACTCATCACGACAAACGCCTCGCGAACTGCGGTCGACCCCGCAAGTTGTAAAGTTTCACCTCTGCTCTGCTTATGTGGCGAAACAGTTGCTATGGCAGCTATAGGGTGGCTACACTTGCTCTAGTTCGCTATTGTTACTATAGAACTACTTGCGAGTTGTAGGTATGTACGCGTGGGAGTTGTTGAGTGATTTTGAGAGGAAAACGTAACAAATATCCATAACTAATAATATAAATGCGAAAGTAACTCTGTCTGTTTGTTTGAATGCCCGCTGGACCCTTTAGATACAATTATAATTACCTTTAGAGACATTTATAATTAGGTGTGGAAAAGTTTTAGTTCCGGGAAATAAGATTTTTTTTAATAAGAATATCATCGCTAAAGGGGGTGTAAAGTGGGGTGGATATTTTAAGGAGAAGGATTAAGGCACGGGCAACAGCTAGTGTACATATAAATCCATTTAGACAAAGTTCCTCATTAGTACAGAATTTGTTTCACTTCAGTATTCTGTTATATGTATACTAGCTTTTTCCCGCGACTTCGTACGCGCCTAAACATTAAAATGTAAAAATCCCATTTTTTCCCGTTCCCGTGGGAATTTCGGGAAATCATTTCTTAGTGCTCCCCTGCGCTCCCCAAGGAACCTGCATGCCAAATTTCAGCTCTCTACGACCAGAAGTTTCGGCTCTGCGTTGATATGTCAGTCAGTCAGTCAGTCAGTCAGTTTCTTCTTTTATATATTTAGATATGTTCAAGTAGGTATATGGAGTTACTTAATACTTTTTCAGCCGATTGTTTATTCATTTAAGTCGGGAATTTGTGATAAATAGTCCGGGCGCGACGGCTACGGGTACATATTTGTTTGTATTGATTCAGGACGAGCTGCAAATTAATGTTTGTTTGTTAGAAGGATAAACGCGTTGTATATACTTGTATATAAACATACTATAAATGTAAAAGTGTGTCTGTTTATTTATCCTTCCTTCCTTCACGGCACAGCTGCTGAACCTCAGATAGTTTGAGACCCTGGAATTAACAGGATAGTTATTAACCCAATATTTCCACGCGATTGGGGTAATATCGTTCTAAACATGCATATGTATAAGTGTCATCAGGTACGAACATTTCACGCTGCGAGAACGAAGCCACAAGGTGTCGAGTAGGCAATAGGTATAGCAATTGTATTTTTTTTAAAGTATGAAATCCAATTGTAATTTTCTTTCCATGTTAGAAAGTCGAAAGCCTTTCAGGTGTCAAAGATACGAGTAAGTATTTTCAAAGGGATTTAATAGACCCGTGTCGCGCATGGAAGTTATACTTGTAATCAGCGTAAACGAAAAGAAAGTAGTATTTATGACGTTTTCAAATCATGCTTTGTTCAGCGAGCTTATAACATCAAAGTGCGCCTTCAAAGCAACAGGAATAAAGGGAAATCTTCATATATTTTAAAGGTGTACCTAACGATTGACAATTAAATCACAAAGGTGGAAATTATTATTAGCCACGCGAAGTCTTGAAGCAGTGACGTCATCTTATTGACGTGCTGGTATAAATGCATGATACATACTGCCATGATTATTAAAAAAGCAAACAAATCAGACTATAGCGTAACAGTAACTAGGTATATTTTTACATTATAAAGCCGCAACCTAACAGCAGCGCACGGCCATACGTTACGCCACAATCTGTACATTCGCTTATCAATATTTATTTGGGTGTTTTGACAGCTTATCACACTCGTGTCTACAAGTATATAAAAATATATTAAATCCTTTTAAAGTATGAAAAGCATATTGTTCGAGTAAGTTGTATGTACGAAATTCAATCAAGGGCGACAAAATTCGAAGCGCAGGTAGAGCAAATAATACTTGAAATGAGTGGAGGCTATGGGATGGGTAATGAGAAGACAGTTTTACAAAGCCTCACGACGTCGCTGCGAAGCCTAATCTCACCTCTAAAAACAAATGTGCAACATTAAACCCACTTTTAACCGACTTCATAAAAAAGGAGGAGTTTCTATAAACTATTTATCGGATCTTGACCATTCTTTTATTATGTCAAAACGCCAAAGGCCATCAAACCTGACGGCTTGTGATTTATGAACTGGAACCCGTTTCAATTAACAGAAGTCAAACACTAGTGTGTTTGCGAAGGTCCGCGGGTCCCGGCTAGAAATCACATTTCTTAGGAATATTCGGGTACATTTTGTCGCCGCTTAGGGAAATTTGAATCCGAAACTTTTCTAATAACAAAACTCCAACGTTATTACTCAACTTTGAAGTCACTTGAAATGTGACTTTAGGATTGATTTTGGGTTGAAAATTATTTTTGGCTTTTATTGGGGCACACGTTATAACTAGGTAAAGGTATGTCAAATAAATAAGTGTTTTACATCGATATTCGTTCAAAACTTAAATATTATTTAAATTATTTGCAAACAACAAAAAATTAGACCAACTCTGATTTATTTTATAATTGGTAGAGGCTTTCATCTTCTAATGAACATTAACGTTTAAATTTTCACCATCGCTGTCAACTCCAATTAGGAAAAGCAAACACACCTTTTGTTTAGTACGGGTTTTACCTTATTTGACGTAGGTCTCGTTAATTATGTTTATTTACGGATTACTTGTGTAGATGCGGAAATTTCCTTCCTTCTTTTTTCTAATGAACGAGTTCTTCTATTAGCCCTCTCGACCTTAATTGAGTTTGGCGAGTCAATAATTACCTATTCTTACTCGTAAGGTGTAGCCGCCTAAATTCGTATACTTAAGTACAATATTTATGAAAGTGTACAGCCCCCATTTCGACTATTTCGAGGCTGCGTACCTTAAGGTACAGTGCTAAGTACTATAGAAACGGTCCGTAACTAACATATTTTATAAAGTCATGAAATAGGTGACGAAAAAAAACAAATTATAAGGATAGATTTATCCAAGGACCTGCAAATACCAGTACTTAAAACTCAAATGAACTAACGGGTTTAAATTCACCACTACATTTCAAAAAGGATTGATTTCGGACAATGGTTTTATACATATAATATTCGTACACAAAAGTAGTAAACACGTATTTTAGCGTTCTTTACAAAAATAAGTATGTGTGAAAGGTTTCCCGAAGGTCGTATAATCCATTTATTCATTGGTTGTGGATTCCGCGAAACTAATATGGGGCCTCTGAAAAGAACGGAGGCAAGTTCTATAAGCTGCTATTACACGTAAACCCTGTCGTTATGGAGATTTCTTCAAAGAAAAGCATAAATGCTTGTAGGAAGGTCGGTATTATTGGGGTTCGATTAGGTTGTAAAATATAGGGGGTATAACGAAGTAACTACATATTTATGCCATGTTCAGGAAACTAATTCAACGATTCAACTGAGTAATATTGACAACGGAAAAAGAAAGGTTTGCACCTGAACTGGTTTTCTGTTTTGGGTTTTGTAATTATATTTATTTCCATTCTATCACTTCACTTCAGCAGTGTACGAGCAAAGTTATTAAGAACCATAATTTTTGAAAAAAAAAATTGGTTGTCTATAAAGTCGGTTTACGGACGACCATACGTGACATAGTCCGGTGAACTTTATTATACATTTTTATATATAAGATAACGTCACGTAACGCTACAACGCTACTATTTCTTTATTTGCAAATATTTAAAGCGGCGTTTTTTATTTTATTTTTCTGACTATTAATGTATTTATTGTAATTGAATTAATAAAATTGTTTATTATTATGTTTTTTTTATATTTAACGCGTGTAATGGGTAAACTGTTCAAACTATTTATTTTTACAACACCTTAAAATATTGTACACAGTTTTGGTTCAATAAATGATTATCTTATCTTATCTTTAGTTGGGAACTGACCCGATTTAGGTAATCTAATATATAAAATTCTCGTGTCACAGTGTTTGTAACCAAACTCCACCGAAACGGCTCGACCGATTCTTATGAAATTTGGAGTGTATGTTCAGTAGGTCGGAGAATAGGATGTAAGCTATTTCTTATACAAAAAAAGTTTCTAAGGTGGTACGAAGTCCGCGGGATCAGCTAGTCTCTAATATATAAGATTCTCGTGTCACAGTGTTTGTAACCAAACTCCTCCGAAACGGCTCGACCGATTCATATGAAATTTGGAGTGTATGTTCAGTAGGTCTGAGAATAGGACGTAAGCTATTTTTCATATCTAAGGTGGCACGAAGTCCGCGGGGTCAGCTAGTTACATTATAATTTTCAAGTCAATCTCACCTTTCTGCAAGAGCGCTCCCGTCCGGACCTCCGCTACCAACATAGCCATGACGCTCACGAACCACATTGAAGTATACATGTTTTTCTATATACTTTACGTTGTAGTTCACTCACTAAATTACTTATTCACTTCACCACACTTCGGTTATTGTTTATTATGTTAGGTATATTTATTTATATTACTGACTTCACTAGGGTCAAGAAAATATGAAATTCCAAAAATATTATTTTATACCTATAGGTATACAAGGGCCAAATATTTAATGTATGTATTTAATGTATATATTTTTATATTTAATGTATATTGTTAATTTTCTCATAATTTAAACACGTTAAGTACAATGTAAATCAGGTGCTCTATTCGAAGTTTTAAATGTCCCTATTTAAGCAGCTAGATTTAAAGTTCAACTTGAGCGCCGTGACACGTGAGCACAGCGATAGGGAATCTCCCTGACCCTATTCAAGACTTCAAATAGAGCCCCTGAGATCTATAAGTCGATGTTACCCTAAAAATACCAGTTTTGTTAAAAAAAATACCTTGGTTTCATTCAGTCAATTCAGCAAAACAACGTAAATAAGCAGAGGTAAAACAGGTCTGAAAGCTTTAAAGGAAGTCTGTTAATATAGAAATACGGTGTTGCTACAGGTAGGCTACAGGTGCAAACAATGATCCATTTTCCTTCAATCTCATTTTTATCGCCCGCGTTCATCATTTTACCGTAAGGTAAAGATGGGCCATTCTATAATATTATAAGACCGTATTATATACTGGTTAAACAATACTTCTTTCTTGCCTTTTTGCGTTATCAGCATTTTGATAAAAGGGTATGTACGCTAAAAATTCAAATGAAAATAATACGTGTTTTCAGCATTCAGGTCTCTAAATTAATAGTACACTAACTTCTGCCAGCGACTTCGTCCTCGTGAATTCCGGTAATTGCGTTCCCGCGGGAACTATGCATTTTTCCGGGATATAATAGTAGCCTTTATGTTGACCAGTGTTATAAACTACCCCCTTATGAAATTTTGTTGCAATTACGACTAGTATAGTTTTAAATCCGGACATACATACATACAGATTTTTTTTCTAAAATTTTTTCTTTTTTTTGTGTTTAGTATCGTTTATAGTATAGTCCCCTCGACTTGATAGTTGTTACAGACGCGACTTCTTCTACAGAGTTATTATTCGTATAGAGAATACAGTATTATTATTGCTTAACCATTTTGTAATTTGTACCTAACCTAAAAATTAATATTAAAAAAAAGCCTCGTTTTGCCTACGGACGATTAAAATTCGACAGACGTACAATTTTTTCCAATTGTAACATTTTTAAATATCATATAAATAGGTACTCAATTTAACAATACATTGAAGAAGCTGACGAATCTTTTCATTAAAAATAAATTGAGTGATGTATTAATGTAATGTATACCTAATAAACAAAAATACTTATGTGTCAAAAGTCCGTCATATTTATCTAAAACAGTGTGAAATGTTTACGTAGGTATCATCTGGTACAAGGTAGCATATAATTTATCAAATTCAGTCCAGTACTAAAACAGCAGTGTATTAAACGCAAAAAAACAGTAAAATCATGAAAAAAGGCATTGAAAATCCTCGAAAAATGTCTAAAAAGATTCTCAACGAAAGACGTCGGTAAAGTTTTCTCCTAATTGAAACAAATCAGTTTTCTTTTGTTGAATCATACCGTTTTCGAGGCGGGACGGACACTCGGCCGCTCGATTAGCCTTACTGGGTCCTTTTAGGCTTATTAAACTAAGCTTTCTTTACCTACTCCTCTGCCAACTACCTACTCAATTATAACTTAAAGAATATATATATCTGCCTATATACACCCACTGCTGAGTAAAGGCCTCTTCACTCTTACGCCATTCTACCCTGTCCTGAGCCAGCCTCATCCAGCTTCCCTGCCAACTGTCACATGTCGTCCGGCCAGCGACCTGATGGTCTGCCTGCTGATCGTCGACCCAATCTTGGCTACCATTCCGTAACGGACTTCGACCATCTGCCATCAACCCGTCTTGTTAAGTGTCCCGCCCATCTCCACTTAAGTTGTGCTATTCTACATCGACAACCTTGGTTCTGCGCCGTATCTCGATGTTCTGTATGCGATCAAGCAGTGTTATTCCTAGCATGGCCCGCTCCATTACTCTTAAAGATTATGGTTGCCAATTAATTATTGTAAAAAGACGCCACTACATTAATTTGATTTCAATGTTAAAATTAATGCGAATCTACAGACACCTCTCAAGCTGAAATCATCAAAAAAAGTTCCAAGGAAATATACAGATTTATACCGTTCACTAGAAAAGTATAACTAACCCTCGCTCAATCGTGTACAAAAAACCCAAAAATTAAACATCGATTACAATTTATACAGCAAATATCAAGCAAATATAAACAAACATTTTTTTACAATCTGAAAAACTGTACTGTCGCACTGCATCATTCATTTACGCATACATATGACAATTTCAGTGTTTAGACCCGTCCTGTTGGGGCATTAGCATAATAAGCTAACATTATGTATCCCAATTCCTGTTCGAATTATACCTACATATTAATGTATAATTTGGACGGTGGTTCTATTTGCACGAACAAGCCATTGATAACCAAATAATGGTTATGGCAATTACCTATTTCAATTGCCAAATACAGCAGAGCTTCAGTTTTGGTTAGCAGTGTACTGCTAATTAACTATATTTAATTACGGATCGATGTGAATTTTAGCTCAAAACTTCTGAGATTTTCGTTTTTTTATATCATTGGTATAGGCAAACGAGCGCACAGCCCACCTGAAGGTAAGTGATCACTGCGGCTTATAGACACCGAAAATCTTTCATTAAGAAACCCTAAGATTTAAGAGACCTAAGATGGAATGCCACTGTGCTAGAAATTTCACCGGCTACCTTAACCCCCTACCAGAACACAACACTGCTATTTGGCGGCAGATTAGCGGGGAAAGACGGTGGTACTTACCACCCCGGACAGACCTAGCACCAGGCGCCTACCACTAGCAAAATATAAAGAAAATTATAGTAAGGAAACCTATACGCAGCTACGAATGTTAACGTACGAGTAATGTCTGTGTGACGTAAGTTGCTAAATTTGATTGTTACTTGAAAAACATGTGTCTGTCCACTACACGCCAAAGCTGGAAGAACTTCATTAAAACAATAAACTTGCCTTCGCGCATGTTTTTGTATTGTGCGAAATTTCATTTTCATTTTCAACTATGCGCTTTTCCGGGATACTAAGTAGCTTATGTCCTTTCCCGGGAGTCTAACTATCTCCATGCCAAACTTAATCTCAATCGGTCCAGCGGTTGAAGCGTGAAGAGGTAAGAGACAGACAGACAGACAGACAGACAGACAGTAAAAGTTACTTTCGTATTTATATATTAGTATGGATATGGATTAGCTTCGACCTGCATAATCAGGCATTATTAAAATAGCGAAGAGAAATGTGATGTTTCAGTGGTCCGGCCAAATTTTATCATTTCACCACTTGAAATTAAAACTTGCGGTAGAATTAATTAGTCGTCTAAGTATAGCACGACACAAGTTAGAAGACGCGCGGCGAAGCACTTAAGCTGTCGACGCAGAGTCCATTATTGCTTAATTCGTGCGCATTCTAAGTTGTGTCGTGCTATATCATGAGTGGAGATATCTATTTAGGAAGGTTTATTTCAAAGTACCTGGGCGACCGAACTTTGCTTGGGTGAAAATAGCAAAAACCGAGTTTTCTCAGATATGAGACCTGCCTAGATCGATTTGCCACCCCCGTAAATCCCTATGCTCCCGTTCAAATAGTTAGAGCCGTTTCTGAGATCGCTTGTATAAAAAAATAGAGAAATACATACTTTGGGGTTAAGATGCGCGCAGTTTTCCTGAATCCACGCTCTCACCGAAAGTATGGTATAATGACAATTAAAGATAAAAACGTGCAAGTCGAAAGTCGCCAAGCAACAAGCAACTTCGGTTTCATTAGTATAAAGGTCGGTCGTCAACACCTATTGATATATTTTATTGTTTTTTTACCATGTCAAAAAAAACTGAAAAACATGCATCGAATATCGATTCTGACACTATCGAGCCGATACTGTGGGTTAATTATCATCAAATGGTTTTGACCCAGCTATAATACAAGTCTAGCGCATTTCAAGTATAACGATAGAACAGCTACAGAAACATACGAAGTATGAAATCATCAATCGTCGTTCGGTTAGTCTAGGGGTATTCATTTCGGAACTATTGTTGAGGATATTTAATTAGTTTGGAGAGTCTTGGTACTTGGAGGCGAGTTTCACACGCATAGTTGTATACCTATTTTTCTACATTCCTCGCATAATCATATTGTTGAATTCTATGACGTAAACGTCATCGATGCCACACTTGGCATAGAATTCAACAATATCCTCCAGTAAAGATAAGTAATATTTAAATGATGATGATGACGACTTCAAAGGTGTTCTTTTTTTGTTTAGATGTTCATCATCATCATTTCAGCCAAAAGACGTCCACTGCTGGACATATGCCTCGCCAAAGGCTCGCTACTCAGATGCCATGCCACTTGTAGATGTTGTTAAGCTTTATTAAACCGATTATGGTAAAGTTTAGCATATATTTGAGAATAACACATGGGCCTTATCCTGACTTCCCACATATACTTGATTTATAGAATATATTCTCATAATCTCAAAGCTAATCCATCTATAATCGCTTTGCGAGTTTGACAATTTAAAATGATTTCAAATATAAATAATTTTCTATAGAACAGGCGCACCCACCATCGATCTCATAGAGTTCACTCTATTAATATAACGCGCCCTAGGTCGATACTAATTTTAACAGAATACTTCTCCACATTATTGCTCGCCCCGTGCGCCATGAACAGATACAAATCATTTATTCAGCAAATAGGCTGCATGTGGGCACTTTTACCCGTCAAGTCCAACCTACATACGCCACCGTACCACAGAATAATAATAGTAATTACCCTACTAGAGATCTTTTACTATCTAAAGTCCCGCGCCTTCCAAAACGCTTCAATGTATTTAAAAAGCACCACCAACACTCTCAACACATGTGTGCGTGCTGAGACAGCCATCAACTATGCGTTGAGAGTGTTGGTGGTGCTTTTAAAATAATAATAATAAAATTGAAGCGTTTTGAAATGTGAAGGCGCGGGACTTTAGATAGTAGAAGATCTCTAAGTACCGTACCTAGTACTTAGTGCGGGACTAGGTTGACCGACTGGATGGTTTATTAGACTGCCCGCGTGGAATTTGACAGGAACAATGCAAAGTTCCCGCAGGAACTTTGCATTGTTCCTGTATAAAAAGTAGCATATGGCTACTTTAATAAGATAAGATAAACGAATTCCACGCGGTACAAGTCGCGGGCAGAAGCTAGTTTTATAATATAGCAGACAAACAATCCCATTTAGTTTAGAGAACCTTAATTAACTACCCTAAATAAAGTGCTCTGTTCAAGTACTCAGGAAATTACTACTCATGCATAAAAAAGGCACAAAAGGACAAAAAAGGGAGCAAAAGGAAAAATAACAAAAATCTTTTGTTATTTTTAAAGAGCATTCTCACACGAGGTTGAGTACTCGTACTATTCGAGTAGGTACTGTACCTACAAACAAATTGTTTGACGTGTTAGGTTTCTTTAAAAACACTGATAATTGATTAGACACTAATAGACACTGTTAATTAAGTGATAATAATAATACGAAATACTTTTAAACCTGCTAATTCACTTGATAAAATAAAAATAACTCATCATTAACAAATCTACGATACAAATTACTGAAAAAAAAATCTAAAAATATCATAGAAAATATTTAAATCTCATATTGTTTATACAACAGATTATTAATAAAGCTCAAAAATTATCATGCTACCACTTAATTTGCATATGAGCCAATACACACACACACACACAGTCACTCGCCTACACATAGACACCTATAGGTATATCTGAATGCTTAATATTTAACCCCGAGTAACGCACGTGTTTCGCTACGACGAGCTACGGCGTAACGCGTCCGTAGCTCCGCGGCTACGGTTCGTAGCGGACTGGCCGGAGATTCGCGCATCTCGCTGTACCATGGAGGCTTTGTTAAAGACTGATTGGACAAATATCAATATGTATCGGATATAATGCTGGCTGACTATAAATTGAGACTAGAGAAGGGTTGCCTTAAAAAAGAAATGTAGCTCGATGTGATGAAACAATAGAAGGGGACCTTTTGCTCGTTCACCTGGTTAGTAATGGATGTTTTGTTATTGTTCCCTATTCATTCCAGCTGCATTGTTGCGGGTTATTGCCGTTAATTTGTAGCGGAGAACTGTTATGCGCGAACCTACTCGTTATGAGCGTTTCAAATTGGCTCGCGGCTATCATTAGGCATTGTCATGGTAATTGTAATTTCTGTTCTTAATTGGAGTCCGTTAAATTGTGGTTATTGTTCGAATCATTTTGCGGTTAGTTAATCTAGTTATAAATGAGAAAGCTACTTTTTAGCCACGACTTTTCACATACCACTGTCACCAAAAAAAACTCGTTAAGATGCATTTCGACGCTTTTAATTTTGGATAATTTTAACTTCAAGACATAGGCACTCGTATATTAGCTATTTTTGGCATTATACATGAAAACGAAACCGAATGACTATTAAGTTCTCACCTAGCGACGAGTGAAACTCGATAATTCTTGTAAAAACACTCACCAAACAAATCGGGAATTGAAAACACGCGCAAATCGGAAGCCCGAGGCGGAAGGTGATCCCCGACATTAATTGGCAATTTCCGGTCCGAGCCTCGAGGCTGGAGGCACTGCCTCGCGGACGTACCTACTGAATGATCAGGTATACATTTCACAACTATTTTACACCCGACTGTGCCAGAAGGAGGGTTAAGTTTTTTGAATTAATGTATAATAATGATAATATCCTGGGACATATCACACATATTGACCTAGCCCCAAACTAAGTGACGCTTGTGTTATGGGTGCTCAACGATAAAAATCATCATCATCATTTGCTTGCCCTTTTCCCACGTTATGTGGGCTCAACGATAAAAATCATAAAACATAAATCATTCATTTGTGATACACAGGTAGGTGTTAGGTACATGCAGTTCTTATGCTATAATTGAGATCTCTGTGATCCACCTTTCGGCTTACAAATATTTCTATATACCTACTTACTACTACTAGGTAGGTAGGTACTTATATAGAGAAATACATACATATGTAAATACTAAACATCCATGACTCGAGCACAAACATTCGTACTCATCACACCATCATCACACGAAGTTTTCCCCGAGCGGGACTCAAACCCGCGACCATCGGAACAGAAGGCAGGGTCACTACCAACTAGACCAATCCGGCGCCGTCGAGTATGTACGAGGCCTGTCCTCAGCAATCCATAAGCACTAATATTATAAATGCGAAATATAATATTTAAACCGCTCGATATATTTAGATGTGTCACAGAGATAGTTGGAGTCCCGGGGAAGGACATAGGCTATTTTTAACCCGGAATAATGCATAATTCGCGCGGGAAATCGCGGGGAGTTATAAATGCGAAAGTCTGCATGCATTTTTGTCATGCATATGTCTGTTACCTTTTACGCTTAAACCAGCTCGATAGATTTAGATGAAATTTGGCATGGAGATAGACTCCCGGCGAAGGACACAGGCTATTTTTTATCCCGGTAAAAATGGAAACTTCCCTCGGGAACGCAATGACTGAATTCCACGCGGGCAAAATCGCGGGCAGAAGCTAGTCGGATGGGACATAAATAGATATAACAGAGCATGATACAATAATATACTTCGCCAGGTACGACAGTCCGGTATTCTGTAGTAGTGCTAGTGTGGGTGTCACCCTTACGTCTTTCGCACAGCTGTGTGTTGCAAGTGGTCTATTAAAATAATCCCCGACCCCCATGTATCCTGTGAGTGTTTCAACATTTTGTGTGCTTAAACAAGTAAATGACAATTGTGATACGCAACTAATTTATAACGGCAGCAAATATTTCCTTCATTTTTGTTTTATTGCAATAAAGTGGCAACTTCACTTTGACGTAAGGGTGACACGTCACCCGCATCGGCAGACCTTGTTTTCTTAGACCATGGATCAGAGTAGATTTTTTATTCTTCTAAATCGCCGTATAACTCGAGCCGCCTCGGGAGCCGGTAATGGCCTTGATTAGCCACTTTTATTACAGCCCATGAGCCCTGATTGATGATTGGATACCGCCGCCGCATACTAAGATTGGAAGAACGTAGCGTCAAGCAGATACGTATTGTGAGGCGTACGATGCACGGTTCTGCCAGTTAGCATATTAATAGTACATTACAGACCTAGGGCGGTGAATTCGTTAATGCGTAGCGGGCAGAAAATCTCACTTCTTGGCCAAGGTAAGACGTAAAACTTTTGACAAACCACGGGCGGTAATTCGTAAAGCCCCAGATCGCATATTTATGGCCCTCACCTTCGGTTCGGGCCACAGAAACCTGCGATCAGGGACATTTACGAATTCACCACCCTAGGTCTGTAATGTACTATTCATTCAAATCCCAAATCGACGAATAACAAACAACCACAAACTTCGTTTGGACCGGACCGGTCTGAGTGGCGCGCTTTGGGGGAGGCCTATATGTCCAGCAGTGGACGTCTTTCGGCTGAAACGATGATGATGATGACAAACTTTGTAGTTTTGTGATTTTAAAAAGCACCAGAAACTACTAAGGTGAAGCTGTGGGGCGGCATACCAAGCATGTGATTAGATAATAATTATGTTTGACTAGCCTTTGCCCGCGTGAAATTAGGTTATCGAGTTCCCGTGGTAACTATGCGTTTTTTTTTTGATATAACGTAGCCCATGTCCTTTCCCGGGACTCTATCTTCATACCAAATTTTATCTAAATTGGTCCAGCGGTTGAAGCGTGAAGAGGTCAGACAGACAGACAAATAGAGTTACTTTCGCATTTGCAATGTCATAATTCGCATTAGTATGGATTTATGGAGGCAAAAGGGGTTCGGACAAAATTTTTGAAATCCTTCAAAAAATGAAAAAAATGTTATGATGATTATAACCATAAATACTAGTTTGCATAGAATTTAAAAAAATACTCCAAACTCTACTACTACTACTACTACTACAGCCTATTTGCGTCCCACTGCTGGGCACAGGCCTCCTCTCATCACGAGAGGGTTTGGGCTATAGTCCCCACGCGGGCCCAGTGCGGATTGGGGACTTCACACACATCTTTGAATTACTTCGCAGGTGCGTGCAGGTTTCCTCACGATGTTTTCCTTCACCGAAAAGCTCAGTGGTAAATTCAAATTGAATTTCGCACATAAGTAAACTTAGAGGTGCGAGCCGGAATCGAACCCCCGACCCTCGGCATGAGAGGCGGTAGCTCGAACCACTAGGCCACCACGGCACTCCAAACTCTACGGTAAAATATATTTTTCCCAGCATAGGGGCTGCATGTGAGCCGCAGAGTAATTTGGTTTGCGGATATAATTGGAATGAAGCGAAGTTTTACCGAAACCTATGTGCATAGCGAGTGCGAGTCCACCTCTATTATTCAGTTTTGTTTTGGTGCAAAATTTAATTTGGTGAACATACCATTCAGTGCATTGATGAAGGTGCCGTGAAATGCCTTAACTTTGCGTAGTTGCCCAAACATTGCCTGCCAATTTTGGTAATATGATTATTTTACACCAATTCATTTTCTCCAGATTATGATCCTAAAACTGAATGATTTCCAATAAAAGAAAAAGAAAAATATCTTTCCCTATTTTTAAGAGGGTTTACTCCGAAAGTTGGCAACGTCGCAAATAGCTGTCAAATATTTCGTTGTTTTCGTTAATTTCTGAATATTACCGAATGAAAATATGAATTATCGCTCTATGGTTGATTAAAATATTCAGTATGGATTGCAATAATTATCATAGGAACATGAAATTTTTAGGATTATCTTTTGAAAACTTTCTATTGCATTTTTCATGTGTTTTAATGTAATCTTATCATTTGAATGCCTAACCAACATATAAAAAACCGGCCAAGTGCGTGTCGGGCCACGCGCAAATTATAGGGTTCCGAAGTTGAGGATGCCCACAGTACCTTTCTAAGACTTATTAGCATCTAGCTAGCCTGTGGTATGACGTGCCCGCCCGACGCCCCTGCCGCTCGAGAAAAATCATCATTATAAGTTGGTCGACTATTACTCGTCAGTTTGTACAGCCTACTTAGCTCTGATAGTTTTCCTTTCAACTACGTTATATATGCCACAACCGTGATTTTTTTCAGCCATCCAAATACCACCATTTAGCTGGCAGGGGGGGGGGGGGGGGACACGTGACTCTAACAAAAAATAGCACTTTAAAGCTTAATATTTCACAAACGCATTACTTAATCAAAAAATGGTTTTAACAAACCCACAATATTTTTTTAAGACCTATTCAACGATATGCCGCACCATGGGGTACGCAAGAAAAAAAAATTACACCCCCACTTTACGAGTAAGGGAGGTACCCTATAAAAAAATATATTTCAAAATTTTATTGTACCACTTTGTCAGCGTAACTAATATGCATATTCATGCCAAATTACAGCTCTCTAGACCTAAGCATCTCCGAGCAATAGTGCGGACAGACGGACGGACGGACGGACGGACGGACGGACGGACGGACATGGCGAAACTATAAGGGTTCCTTGTGGACTTCAGAACCCTAAAAAAGAGACGCGTCATTCAACCATAGAATGATAACTTATTTTTTAATTCAGTAATATTGAGATTTTAATAAAAACAGCGAAACATTTGACAGCTATATGCGACGTAACCCTCTTAATATATAATTATCAAATGCAAAATCATTAAATGGCCAGCTTCGCAGAGCTCCTGTTTCTGCGTGGTTTTGGGCCCTCGGCCCTGACACGAATTGTCATCTAACCTAAACCTATTTTACCTACATTCAGTCAGACTTAAATCGACGCTGTCTAAGAAATGAAAATTCCCCGAAATTTTCTATGTAGACACAGTAAATTTCGCGCGGGGGAATTTTCGGGGAACTTCTAAATCCACCCAAAATTAGGCATAAAAGGATTACGAGTATGCGTTATAATATTATGCCATAGTACGATTATGCTAAATGATAATTATGCCAAATGAAAATTATGCCATATGAAGGTTATGCGTTAAAATTGTATGCATTATTCAGTATGTGTTATGACATTATGCCAATAAAAATTATGCGTTTTCAGGGGTACCCGTATAAATGAAACTAATACACCTAATGGTGAATATCCATCAACTTGATCCGGCTACACTGTGTACCTACATATCTACAGTGCACACTACAGTCTACAAGTTGCAAATTGGAGTGATATCGAATTCGTCCGCCGAATATCGAACAGTCGGGCTTGATTTGACTCCAATCCGTTTATCTGCGCAATTAGCGACCGACTCGCGGACAGTCTCGCAGGCATACATGGCTACTTAATAGGTACCTATAACTACAGTTTAGGATTCCGCGCTTTGAAAAAAAACACATTTCTCTTTTAAAAATTTCTTTTAAAATAACAGTTTTTTTTTAATCTTTCAATCCGGATATCATAATATTATAAATGCGAGTATTTTTATTTGTTTTTCCTTCCTTCACGTCGAAAGCACTGGACCGATTTGGATGACATTTTGTATGGAGATAGTTCTAGACCCTGGGAATAACATAGGACCTACATTTCATCCCGATATTTCTACGGGAAACGGATTTTCTACGGATCAAACCAGACGTATAATATCATCGGGTACCTGTGCAATTTCTAAGGCGTAGATATGTCGTGACGAAGTCGCGGGCAGCGGTTAGTAATTAAATATATTAATATGAGTGAGGGCCTATGCAGATGAGGTGTCTTATACTCGCAGACGGCGCGCGTTTCGTATTTCTCCATTGATACGGTTGAAGAGGACAGGGTCATAAACCCTAAGATTACCTAAAAAGCTGTGAAATTAATTATCTCCCTGTTTAAGGAAAAGCTCATATAAGATGTCATATCTTATCTTTCTGCTTAAAACCTTTTTCACAAGGGGGGCAAATATATAAAAAGTAAAATCATATCAATTAGCTAACCAGTGGAATGCTATGGTAGGTATTTCAAACTCATGACTTGGAGAAGGTGGTCCCTATCGAAATATACAGTATTAATTTTTTGTCACTTATATTAATTTTGGACTAAGTATATTCGGTTGCATTAAACAAAAAAGAACATGGGCATTGTTCACGAGATCTGGCTAGGAAGCTCTGAATGGTTAACGGACAACTAACAGAATTCGAACTATCTATACATGTACGACGGAGCGGACGGTCGCACACGCTGAGCCTAAGCCTTTTGCCACATTTTACTTATAATATATTATGTAACCTTTTATAAATTTAAGTAATTTTGTTTAATTTAAGAAACCTGTAAAGTTTTCCTAAACCTAAATGCCTGTTGTATTTTGTATTTTTTTTCTCAATCGTGGTGTGTGGCAATAAATAGATTTTTTATTTTTATTTTTATAATAATTTCAGGGGGTGCGAGCCGGGTTCGAACCCCCGACCCTCTGCATGAGAGGCAGTATGTCAAACCACTAGCCACTAGGCTACCACGGCTTCATGCTACATATTATTATGCTACCTTACATGTTACGTAAACGTCCATTCAACACAACCATGCGTTCAGAAGCCCTCGTGGCTATCGAAGCCGTAAAGCGTTTGACAGCCCACGTAACATCACATATTATCGTCCCATCTACCATCTCGGTCGGTTCACGAGACAATTTGCGAGAAGGATTTTTGGCTATGCCCGTAGGTAATCTGTTCTCTTTAGTCTTGGAAGTATTCCAGCCGCCGGACGAACGGTTATTAAGAGCCGCCTTGTTGGCATCTAAGACATAAGCAATACTTAAAATAAAATTACTTACAAATTACTGTGCTGTAAAAAAATGGTAACAGTAACACTAGTTTGGTTAGTAAATCGTCCGTACGTACCCAAATACTTGCACTTGCAAGAAATCCATATTAATATTATAAATGCGAAAGTAACTCTGTCTGTCTGTCTGTCTGTTACCTCTTCACGCTTCAACCGCTGGACCGATTGAGATGAACATGGTTGGGGTCCCGGAAAAGGAAATTGGAATGGAAATTGTTCGAGACACTAAGAAGGGTATAATAAGATTCCAAAAATCATCACTGAAGGGGGAGGAAAGTGGGCTCAAAGCCAATATGAAATTACACATAAATTGGTTTATGTGTAACTAGCTTCTGCCCGCGACTTCACCCGCGTGGAATTCGGTTATGGCGTTCCCGCGGGAACTATGCTTTTTTCCGGGATAAAAAGTAGCCTATGTCCTTTCCCGGGACCTATCAATTATATTCAACTATCTCCATGCCAAATTTCATCTCAATCGGTCCAGCGGTTGAAGCGTGAAGAGGTAACAGACAGATAGAATTACTTTCGCATTTATAATATTAATAATATGGATATCTTGTAATTTAAACACGCTAAACTTGTATATATTTATTCAAACTATCTCTCCCAGACACAGTTGTAGTCATGCTGTAGTAAACGACAGGTAGGAACAAACTTCATGGTATGAGTTTGACGTGTATATATCTGTGTGACCCACTCCTTTTTGTTGCTGGCTAAAAAAAACCCAGCGCGAACTTTCCATATTTTAACGGGAAATAGGTTAAAAAGTTTACAACGCCACTCAAAAGGCTTCGCATTGATCGTAATAAAAGAGTAGTGCTCTCGTAAACATTTCCGCACTATTTCGATGTCGCAATAAGTACACTGCGGATCATTGAAATCGGGGTGCGTTTTGGAAAGGGACGAGCTCACAGCTTCGCTCACAGTAACTACTTACCTAATACAATCCATACTAAAATTATAAATGCGAAAGTAACTCTGTCTGTCTGTCTCCGCTTAAACCACTGAACCAATTTAGATGATTTTTTTGTATGGAGAAGTTGGAGTCCCGGGGAAGGACATAATGCTACTTTTAACTCCAAAAAAAGAGTATAATTCCCGTGGGAAGCGTGATGACAATTCCACGTTGGCGAAATCGCGGGCAGATGTTAGTTAAAATATAAACCCTCGACATTCATACATCGACGACATCCATATTAATATTATAAATGCGAAAGTAACTCTGTCTGTCTGTCTGTCTGTCTGTCTGTTACCTCTTCACGCTTCAATCGCTGGTTCAATTTGGATGAAATTTGGTATGGAGATAGTTGGTGTCCTGGGAAAGGACATAGGCTACTTTTTATCCCGGAATAACGCATAGTTCCCGCGGGAACGCGATAACCGAATTCCACGCGGGCTTAGTCGCGGGCAGAAGCTAGTAATAATATAAACATCAGAAAAGTGCCGACTTACCATCCAACTCTATTTAAATATCGTTTGCAAACTAAAACGTTATTTACTGTTTTCAATGCTCTCACGTGTAAGGCCTGCCGTAAAGCCTAGAACGTGCTTTTATGACGTTTCAAAGTATGACTACAAAACTTATGACTTATATTCCAGCTTTACATAAAACAAAGACGAGTCCTACATAAAAGTTACGACCACATAAACAAATGAACTTTATTTGCGTACACAATAAACATGCTCCACCACCACAACAGCCTATTTACATCCCACTGTTGGGCACATGCCTCCCCTCGTCACGTGGGTGTGGGTAATAGTCCCCACGCGGGCCAAGTGCTGATTGTATGCTGGGGACTTTGCAATAAGCATCTTTGAATTACTTTCCTGGTGCGTGCAGGTCTTCTCATAATATTTTCCTTCACTGAAAAGGTCGGTTTCAACTGAATTTTGCACATAATTAAACTCAGATAAGTTGTATTAGAGCCACCGATAGGCACTTTGCATGAGAGGCGGGAGGATGGCGGTAGGTCAAAAAAGTAGTCATATTAAATACTAGTTTCTGCCCGCGACTTCGCCCGCGTGGAATTCGGTTATCGCGTTCCCGCGGGAACTACGCGTTTTTCTGGGATGAAAAGTCGCCTATGTCCTTTTCCGGGGCGCCAACTATCTCCATAACAAATTTCATCCAAATCGGTCCAGCGGTTGAAGCGTGAAGAGGTAACAAACAGACAGACAGACCGTCAGGCAGACAGAGTTACTTTCGCATTTATAATATTAGTATGGGTTATCTAATATCAAAGCGAATGTGCATATTTATATATGTTATTGTTTTCTTCGATTTTATTGTTATTTATGTTATGTCGTGTGTTTTGTACCGAATAAATGTTTCTTCTTCTTCTTCTTCTTCATATTTTAATATACACTAACAAATTTTAATGATATGTGTGGTCACAGAGAAATGTTATTATTAAATTCCTATCGTAAAGAACAATTATTTGTTCATCGATGTTTATGTACATAAGTGTTAAAAATTCAGTTATTCCAGAAAATTATGACAGCATTTCAAGTAATTTATAGGTAACTGATTTTTTAACAAACTTCGAAAAAAGGAGGAGGTTCTCAATTCGTCTGATTGTTTTTTTTGTATGTATGGTCCGCGATCTCCGTCAATTGTGAACCGATTTCGATGATTCTTTTTTTAATCGAAAGGTGTAATACCTCCGGATAGGTCCCATTTGAAGGTTTACAAAATCATATCTGCGAGTACATTAAATGAATGATACAGATGAAAGCCTACCTATATCCATTTCGCTTCTAAAATTGTATAAAACTAAGTAAACTCTCATTAATGCTTTCATTTTGTCAAATATTCCCCCGACAATGGATGACAACGATAAACTTTTCAGCCGGTAACTTTGATGAGTAAATATTGTTAAACAAAATGTCAAAAACTGTGCATCGATTCAATTAAAAGTTATAACGAATAAAGCTCCCTGCTGAGGTAAAATGTGGAATGACTACCTATGGATGGATATTGTTGTAGATGGATGTTTAGGTAACCCTCGATGCTGTGTTTGTGGTCGAAGTATGTGGGTGTCTGCGTGTGTGTATGTATAATACGCGTTTTGTCACAATATGCCTAGAATTTACATCGACATATTGCATTGCTTATATGATCTTACATGCACTCTCACATGGGTAAATTAAGACACATCGCGGAACAAAATGTGAACGATACAGTACTACAGTACAGTGTTGTGTGTATAAACTACCTGTACAAATAGTGAAACGTCAATCGATGTTACGTAACTGGCATTACGTATTATTTTTCTGAAACCTTATTTCGTAGAAATGTGAAGCTGGCGGCGAGTCAGAAATTTAATGGAAGTAATCAGAGCGCAAACCGCTTAGATAAGGCAGCTGCGGCACAGATTTCCGTACAAACCTTGCCTAGAATGTACCAAAACATGGCTGAATAGAAAAAAAACCTGGTTCAAATCCATGGAAGTACTTAACCACAACAAACAAAATGTTAAAAACCACATGCGGCATATTCTCAATAGTTTCCCAAAGTTATTGAACTACTAAAATGATTTTTGGTCATTTACTGAGGCATTTGATGAAAAAAGTGTTTTGCGTGTATAGTGTAGGGTAGGCTCATTAAATATCCCAGAAAATGCCTAGATCTGGATTGGTAATCAGGTAAGGATTTCATTGTATTTTGTTGTGTGCAATTTGTGATGTTTTCTGTAGAATTATAACATTTTCAGTAGCACTGCGCGGACGCTTCAAAAAAACTCAATTTCCGCACAGCATTACTTGGCGGGTTGTCCTAAATACCGACGTAAGTAATAAATGGAACTAAAGTATCACTGCAACCAAAATTTGAGCCCGTCCGGCGGGGGTGAGGGGTTTAAATGCTTGTATACATATATCTCTCTTTGTCTAACTTATTAACGAAACGGCAAGAAGTCATTTTTAACGTATTTGTATTGTGAATGAAAAGGGCCTTCGGGCTCACATCTTTGAGCTCATTTTTTAAATGTAAATCGGTAGTAAGAATTCGCTTAGGGAACTTATGCCCGTGTAATTTCTTACTTTGCATTGTTTAATTTATGGACTCGAAGGTTCCGTCAGGTTCACCTACGTATAAAAACAATCATACAGACATAAAAGTCCTTTTTGGTAGATTGCCTACTGCTTTACTCCTACCCATCCCTGTATCTACGCATAATATCCTACTACGGAGACTTTAGTAATCTCGAGAAATGTGATAGGTATACCTATTTAGATTATGCCGACATGCGTCTTGGTGAACTTTGGCAATATTTTATCACACGCCCTCCACCCGTGTGTAAGCTCTCTCGCATAATATTAATAATAAATTCGCCTGTCTGTTTCATGTGTTTGGCTAAACTAAATCAATTAATTGAACTTTAACGCTGTTACGTTAGCTAAACTTAAACCGTCATTATAAAAAAAAATCATATTCTTTGATACTAATAAATAGAGGTCTACATTGCAGATTTTAGCTCGTCTTTAGTTATTTAGTCTTAAGCTCCTCAATGAGTCTTAGGTAATACGCGACATAAACATAATATAAGTACTTAAAACCATTTTTTAAAGCATATTGTTTAAACAATAAGCGATTTTGTAGAGAGGTCGGCTCAGATACAACCTGAATTAAGTTTAATAAGGCGACAGTGCTAGCTGCCAGCAGGGAGGCAATTACCTACTTTACCACCTCGTGGGCATGCAGGTACTCATTTTAGGCTAAACGGTGTCATACAGGGACTGCGCATACAGTATGCGGCATACATAGCCGCTAAACATCACAGCGTCGCGTATTTCCGCAAGTCAATAATACCTACCTACCTAACAGATATGGTACAATTAATTCAGTACCTATTTATCTACAACTAAAAAATAAATGTTAAAGGCAAGGCAGCCACTGTCTCAATCGACAGGTTGAAACCGCTGAAGCTGAAGAATGACATCGCCATCACTGCCCCACCTGAAAACAAGCAAAAAAAACTGTACAGCAGCAACCTACAGTTGTAAAATCAGAGAGACCAGAAAGACAGATTTTTACCAGATCGGGCAGACGGGTTAACTTCCCAGAACATTATCGCCCATGGCGGTCTCTGGGGGGGAGTGATGTGGCGGTGCCAACGCACCGCACGATATAATATCTATTTATAGTTTATTAATTTAAATATTGTACACAAATCCTCTATTTATGTACTATTTATTTACTCAACACAGACACACTTCATTCGAAAGTTACACATATAGCTACATACAAACTAACATACACAATTACACTTCTCCACGGAACCCGGCAAGTTACCGACGGGCCTCCGAGAAGTTGTGATATATAATATTGAAACGCCAAATACAATATTGGCTTTATTCAGCTTAAAAAGACACACACGAAAGATTGACAGATTATGACATTCACCCCTCCCTTTTATATATAGTATATTGATGTAACGTTATATTAAATTTAATATTTGCATGTCGAATTTTCGATAGAACAATGTACATAAGAACGAAATGTCACCTTTGTATTCAACATGTTCAAGAAAATAAATTCTTCTTCTTCTTTTAATTAACCCCTATCGTAATCTTGTAGGTAAGCCGGGGCTCGGCGAAGTCTACCTGATCTTCGTGGTTCTGTCACAGCAGTAGCCTCCGTGTTGCTCGGAGTCTCTGAGACCTCCTCTCTAGACTCCCTAGCTTCTTCATCTAGGGAATAGTACTCACTGTCAGAGCTCTCGTTTCCCATATTATTAGGCATGGGAGGCAGAGGCGCAAGTTGGTTATCGGATAAGGTCGTCTCCCGGCCATCTGGCATTCTTACATGCGAATAGGAGGGATTAGCTTGTAAGAGCTCTCCTTCTTCGACAAGTGGATCGTATTTTCAGTTTCTTACGTTCTTCTTTATTAATATAGGCCCAGGAGATAGTAGCCAAGTAGGCACTGACTCGCCATTTGCTGTTCGTCGTGGGTAATTGAATAGTCTCTCATGCGGGGTCGCGTCGGTAGCCGTACATAGCAGAGATCGCATCGCATGCAGCGCTACTGGTAGAACTTGTTCCCATTCGTCAATATCCAGGTTTTTTGAGCGGAGGCTGAGTTGGATAGTCTTCCATAAGGTTCCATTAAGACGCTCAACCTGTCCGTTCCCCTGTGGGTTGTAAGGAGTCGTTCTACTGCTTGCTATTCCGAGGGAAACCAGAAAACGCTAAAGCTCACCTTACATAAATGCAGCTCCCCTGTCAGAATTCATGAAGAGTGGTGTTCCAAATGTGAAGAAGAGATCCTTCAGACAACGAATAACTGTAGCCGCTGACAAATCTTTACACGGGTAAGCAAACGGGAACCGTGAGAACTCGTCGATAATCGTGAGCAAGTATTTATTATTAGTTTTAGACGGCAAAGGACCCTTGAAATCCAGACTCAATCTCTCAAAGGGTGCTAGGGCTTTAATAAGCTTATTACCACCGACGTTATGAAATCTCGGCTTTATTTCGGCGCAGACTGTACAGGCTGATGTCATTGATTTGATATCATGTACAGAAAAGGGCAGATTCTTGGCTCTAACCCACTGATACATTCTCACAACCCCGGGGTGACGGAGAGAATCGTGTATCTGATATAGCTTATTTGAATCTATACTAGCACTCACTCGCGACAATGCATCAGCTACTGTGTTCAATTTTCCTGGCCTGTAAACAATATCATATTTGTAGCAGGAAAGTTCTAGGCGCCATCTCTCTATTTTTTCATTTTTAATCTTGCTAGAATGTTTTTGGTTAAACATATATGACACCGATTGTTGGTCAGTTATTAGCATGGAATGCCTTGCAACTAGAAAATGGCGCCACTTTCTTAATGATTCTACATTCTAAAATACTTCTGTCTGAATGTCTCTGTTACCTTTGAGATCGATTTTATTATACAGTTTCCAAACTACTAAGTATTCGTTATTTATTGGAGGAGTAAGGACGATTCTTTGGATATCATTTAACGACTTTTTAGAGGAAATTTTGCAGGAAGCATTAAAAACCACCCTAAGCTTGGTTGATTCACTTTTTTCTCGAATGACAGCGTGATGTGGCATATACGAGGGGTGATCCAAAAGTAATGATAATCAGTATGAAAGACACATAAAATGTTTAATAAAATAATTTATTTTTCTACGTAATCTCCTTCCAAGTCTACACACTTAGACCATCGTTTCTCCAGACCACGAATTCCTTTAAAAAAAAATCTTTTTCTTGACCCTCCAAAAATGCCTCCACAGCGGCCATTACCTCGCCATCGTTTAAAAATTTGTTGCCTCTAAGATCTTCCTTCAGCCGTGGAAAGAGATAAAAGTCGCTGGGGGCTAGGTCTGGCGAATATGGGGGGGTGTTCCAGCAATTCGAACCCTGAATCAACGCCGGCCTTGTGGGGCGGTGCGTTGTCCTGGTGAAACAGGATGCCAGCTCGAAGTTTACCCCGCCGCTTTTCTTTGATTGCCTCTCTCAATCTGCGTATTTGGACTATTTGGTCAGCGTAGTAGGAGCCCGTAATAGTGGTTCCCTTTTCCAGGTATTCGATAATTATGACTCCCTCAGCATCCCAAAACACTGAAGCCATGACCTTACCAGCGGAGCTTGCTACCTTGAATTTCTTCGGTGTAGGGGAAGACGCTCGCTTCCAGGTCATGGATTGCTGTTTGGTCTCTGGATCGAAATGGTGGATCCAAGACACGTCCATGGTTACAAATCGACGCAAAAATGTTTCGGGATCAGTTTGATATTTGTCAAGATTAGAATTCAAAATCTCACATCGTATTTTCTTTTGTTCAGCCGTTAACATTCTAGGCACCCAACGAGCGGAGACTTTTTTCATGTGTAGTTCATCAGTTAAGATTCTTTGAATTCTGCCATACGATATGCCTGTGAGCTCAACTAGATGCCTGATAGTCATCCTTCTAACTGTTAAAACGAGATCATGAATTTTCTCGACGTTTTCTCTGGTAATGGCGTCAGATGGACGGTCTTCGCGATGTTCATCTTGAGTGGATGTTCTTCTCAAGTTAAACTCCTTTGACCACCGTACCACTGTGTGGAATACGGTGGAGCGGATTCGCCCAGTGTTCCCATGAATTCAGCGTATATATCTCAGCGTACACATTTTTTTCAAACAGAAGTATTTAATAACCGCTCTCACCTCAGTTTTCTCCATTTTTGCGTTATTGTTCCGACTGCTCGTGAAAAAACAGCTGCAACTCTGCACTACATTTTTATTTTATTTACTAAGGAGTCTTTATGGCCAGTAACGGCATACCTATTTATTTTAATCCGATTCAATAAGTATTCAGTTATCATTACTTTTGGATCACCCCGTAGTAACCAAATACGGGTCGATATATTTTAGTTAAGTGTCCTAAATCCGCCTACTCCTGCAGAAATGCTTTATATTTTTCTTTTAAACCTTCAAGTCTATTAAATTTGTTTTCTAAATATTCCAAGCATTTTTGGCTGAATATGAACACAAAATCTACCATTAGGAAGGCGTTCAACACTATCTACAAAATGTTGTTCACATAATTTATCTTCTACAGAGTAGGTTTTTGTGGTTGGCAATTCATCAATAACCCAAAATTTCTGTAACGAGTTTCGAATTTCTTGACTAAAATTATATAAAACATCGGATGAGGACTGGGACTTAGAACCCTCCTTCTAGCGCAGTCGGGTAAAAAATAAATATAAATTAGCTAGAATATATAAATTTGGTCCAGCCACTAACCAACCTAATTTAGAGTCCTGCAAAACCGGTTTGTTAGTACCTAGCCTTATAAGTTTTGATTCAATTATTTCCCAATAAATATTTGCTACTCGAGAACTTTCCGGCCCCATCGGCCATCAGACCTGCGAGCAATGTGCCCCGCCCACTGCCACTTAAGGCTCGCAATTCTTCGAGCTATGTCCGCGAACCGGGAGACGAGCTGTCGGTAGGCCTCCAACAAGATGGAGCGACGAACTCGTGAACGTCGCGGGGAGCCGGTGGAAGCAAGTAGCACAGGACCGGTCTGAGTGGCGTGCCTTGGGGGAGGCCTATGTCCAACAGTGGACGTCCTTCGGCTGAAAATATGATGGTGATGAAATATTTGCTCCCAGTAGAATGTCTACTTCGGCGAAACGGCGAAATTGTGGATCGGCCAGCTCAATACCTTTAGGCAGAGAGGATTCCCCGCAATTCCCACGGGATTTTACGGATACGAAGTCGCGGGCAAAAACTAGTTAGATTATTATAGATATAATAGGCAAGAGCCCCTAAGTAATTTTGTTGATGAGATGCTCTTGTCTCCGCTCTCGTATCGTAACTTCACTAATTCATAAACTTCGTCGGCTTGTGACGCGATATTACTTTTTACCAACAACTTGGAACCTCTGAACAAACTGCCGTAAAGAGTTGAAAGTTGGACGCTCTGTGGTGTTCGCGCTCTTTTGGTAAGTGTAAAAAATTCATGGAAGGCAATATTGGTACCTAAATTAGGTATAAATAAAACCTAAGCACCTACGTTTTGAATAGCAATTACGATATCATTTATTTTACGTCACACCAAGCCGAAAAGCGGGATTTACCACCCTTGGGCGCTACGAAAAATCCCTCTTCACGGCCAGGTGGTGACGTAAAATCGTATACTAACCACGGGCGGTCGTAAAGAAATCCTCAGACCGCTAGATTATAGCCCTCGCCTCCGGCTCGGGCCTCAATTACCCGCGATCTGAGACTTTCTTTACTTGACCGCCCTAGGTGTGTAATGTACTATTATTATTAGAGCAAAAGCCTCCCCCCATCCTTTCCACCGATCTCGATTTTCAGCAGCGTCTGTCCAGTTCGTCAAAAAGGAGTCCAACTCATCTCGCCATCGTCACAGAATATTTAATAGTACTACATACAGAATGGCCACGGGATCACCCGCCTGAATCGAGCCCGCGTGCAACTCGCGCCCAACTCGCCCTTACCGTCATTTGTTTCATCCGGAGATGGAGAGAGAATCATTGGCCGGCGTCGTGGTACACACATATTTACAAGTATACATACGTCCTCGCACGCACACAGACGTCCTCGCAGGCAAACATTGCCACTTCATTCGATTACATTACGATTTCAAACACATCGTGCTTTTATAGGCCGTGTCCGCCGTGTCCCATCGTCTTCGCGGTCTACCTCGTCTCCATCTGGAGTTGCTGGGCTCCCACACGTGGTCGCTTTGGCCCACAACTCGCTCGACATGCGGCAGACATGACCAGCCGTCCCTCTTCAGTTTGGCCGCCGAGCTGAGCCATATCTGTAATTTGAGTCATGGAGCATAGTAGTGTTCCGGACACGGTCGACCAATCTCACCCAAAATGCTACGGCTCCATGGCTCATTGGCAAACTCCGAGGCTGTGCTTTTGTGAATTTATCACTTATATTTTTTTTAATCTAACGTGTATACCTAACCTAAATAGGTAGCAATAAAAAATGTACCGCAATCTATTTTTACTGCCTAATCCGGCGCGGGCTGCTTATATTTACACTGACTCATGCTCAAATTTCTCTATTAGTCTCTCTAAATATTTCCTACACCCCCATATATCAATTCAGATTCATTTTATGAATATTCCAAGCCTGGCCAATACAAGTATGTACAGAGCTCGCAAAAAAAAGTGCGGAAGTGTTAAGAGTCCCCAGTACGCACGGCGCTTCTCAACTTTTCATACAAACGATCCAAAAAACTGAATTTTGAAGTCTGTATGGAGGAAACTAAAATGGTCCTAGTTTCTATGTTATTCAATTTATTACACTCAAAGTGTATTTTGGACACTAATATCTGCTGCACTATTACTTGTAAAATTTGGTGCCACTCTGAAAAGTAGTTTGCGAATTAAAACGTAACTACGTTTGTATGGAGGAAGGAGCGTACTGGCGACTCTTAACGGCCCCCGGCCACGGCTTCGCATGGCGGCGAGCCTTTTACGGACACATTGCGCGATCGTGACGCCCGCCGCGCATCGGTTAGCAACCGTCGCGCGCAATATGTCCGTAAAACGCCCGCCGCTACCGCTGTCGCACGAAGGCGCGGCCCGGGCCATAAAGGTGGTTTGCCGACCGCCGTGCAGAGTAATTTCTGGATAAATTGCTTGAATTTATCAAACGATTGATCGTTTAGAATTCGCACGCTGTCGCGGCCGTAACGTTCCCATCTCGTCGTACATTTGTCATCGGTAGCGCGAATATTTGCGCCCCGGATTATCGGAGCACTTTGTACCGATCAAATGGTTGTGCGAATTTTTTCATGGTAAAAGAACGGGTCGTAATTGAATTGAATGCTTGTTTTTTTTTCAATTCGTATGTATTCCATTTTCATAAGTAGGTATATTTAAGTAGACACTTAGATAGTACACCAACTTTAGTCACGTTCATTTCGTTTCATATATGTTCACTTGATTGTTATTGTTTTAGGATAAACGTAAATAAAATATGCTTAGATCGGAGTACGTAATAAGTACGTGTAGGATATTATTTGAGGAAAATCAGTGTTAATTACATAGCATACCTACATACGTATAATCATGTACATATATATCATCTACCTACTCCTACTGGAATGCTTTTGTAATACACCTAAAGATGGCTAACATAACCTACCTACTAGTAGACATGAAACTACGAGAGGAGGATTATGCCCAGCAGTGGGCCGTAAAGAGGCTGTTGTATTAATAGTGAAACTAATCATACGCATTTAAGAGCCATGAGATTGGTGATTTTTCCATTGAAAATATAGAACCATTTTGATATTCATGTTTTTTACATTTTCGTGGAACCATGCTGCAACTTTATCCCTACAAATTGCGCTTAAATCAAAATCAATTCAAAAATAGGTATGTTCCTGTGACCTGGATTCACCCTAGATTGAAGATAATTTCAATTGTTTAAACTGACATTAGCACGATAACCTGTCAATTGAGACTTAACTGAACAAATTCTGCGTCCGATAGCGAACAATAGGGTAAACAGTATTAGGGACGAACTGACGTAATACAGTGTTCGATAGAGCAATATACTGTTGTAGCTTAGGACAGGACAGAACAATAGCGAATGTGCGCGCATGTCTAGACAAACGTGTTCGTGTGCCATGTACCAATAACGGAGAACATTGTAACACTGCTGCTAGGAACAAGCCAGAAATGCGAACACATCAAAATTTGTGACTTGGATAGCTCGCCGTGGAATTAAAATAAAACAAAAGTGTGTTTTAAAATTACAAATTGTATTTACAAATAAAAATAAAATGTTATCACTCAGCACTCCCGGTATAGTAAAAGAAAAGTAACTGGACTTAAGAAGCGAAGCACATACGGTTGAAGAAACAGGAAGATTCAAGGATAGAAGCGGGGGGGGGCCTCGGAGCTGACCGTGGGGTTCAGGTGTAGCCCACGGCTCTGAGGCAGCAGCAGAAGCAAGGCCAATGAAGGAAGGTGGCAGAAAAGGGTGCAGGTAAGGGCTGATAATAAACAACATGCTGCAACATAGCAGCAAGAATTGCGAGCCTTAAGTGGCAGTGGGCGGGGCACATTGCTCGCAGGACTGATGGCCGATCGGGCCGGAAAGTTCTCGAGTGGCGCCCGCGAACCGGGAGACGAGCTGTCGGTAGGCCTCCAACAAGATGGAGCGACGACCTCGTGAAGGTCGCGGGAAACCGGTGGAAGCAAGTAGGACAGGACCGGTCTGAGTGGCGAGCCTTGGGGGAGGCCCATGTCCAGCAGTGGACGTCTTTTGGCTGAAATGATGATGATGCAACATAGCCCAGCACCCAGTCCAAGCCCTACTTAGCGTCGACGCCCAGTGACGACTAAATAAAACTTGGACTAGGTTTTACAATTTTCTAAACTATATGTACAGTATACATACCTGCATAAGAGGCAGCCCTATGTACAAGTTAAAATAATAATATTATAGTGCGCAATTAAAATATTCACGCTTTCAATTTAAAGTCTGAAGTCAAAGGAAAAGAAAACAAAAGACAACTACTATCAATTTTGAATTTGAACGATTTGAATGTAAGCGCCGACCAAAAATGCCGCACGGAGGTTTGCCGTGCTAAAAATTGAATTTCGAACATTAGTAGATATACCCAGCGGGTCTATGCAACACCAGTCGTCGTGTAGGGGACACGAGAGACGATTGGTCGATCCACTAGACTACCACAGCCTAAACTTAAAACTTACGATAAAGATTACAGAATACAAGATAAGAAGACACACAACACAAAACAGAAACGCTTAAAATAATTTTAGTTGAAACAAACATATGAGTGTGCGAATTTTAATAAAAAGTTCACAGTTGCGAGATGGACGTAGGTATCAAATACTATACATAACTGGAAAACATGGCCGCATAAATCGTGTCGTGTGGTCGCGGCGAGGGAACCGAGCTCCGACCAACAATTTTTACTCTTTATATTTATGCTGTTGAGTTCAAAAGTGGTTAAGCACTTTGTTGATACGAGTCTGGTTTATGTACGAGGATGTAATACGCGACCACAGAATCCCTATCTGACAAGGACGAACGGCTCCACAAAGTGTCCTTCATTTAGTTTATGGGCGAGACCGGTAGGTACAGCCTCGTACCTCCCGCCTCGGCTACGCTGATGAAAAATTCAATTGCCCGATATAATACGAAAAAATAACGCGTCCTTTTTATAAATAAAGCGTTTCACAGCGGGTCAGTGAGCGTCCTCTAATTGATTCGAGCCTCGAAGCTAAGCGGCGTTTTTAACTGGCCTCCGGTTTTAAAAATGACTTCACCCGAATCCGTAAACAGCGACCCTTTTGTATGCCAATGAAGCTTTTATTCATGTACCGGAATTATGATTATCTTTATTTGACAAAACCCTTTGTTTTGTTTATTCCATTATAGGCACATACAACGAAAAAAAGGATGGATATGTACAATAAAATGTACATTGTACCTACTCCATGTATATCTTATTCAAACTAGTATATTTACTATGTAATTTATCAGGACCATCAAGAAAGCGTAATTTGTTACATTAGAAAAAGTTTCTGCCAAAAAAATCTTTAAACTAGGATTTCCGATAGTCCTAAAGTACCTACTCACATTTATTTCTTTATGTCACCCATGGCCGTAAAGTGTGATTTTCTGCCCGCTACGCGGAGAGAAAATCTCACTTTCTGGCCAAGGCAAGACGTAAAACTTTTGACAAACCACGGGCGGTAATTCGTAAAGCCCCAGATCACATATTTATGGCCCTCACCTTCGGTTCGGGTCACAAACACCTGCGATCTGGGACATTAACGAATTCACTGCCCTAGGTCTGTAATGTACTATTACAACACTCAAACATTCCTCATATTATCTGATCAATATTACTTATCCACTGCCAGACTGAAAGCGCTACGAATTTCCAATTCAAATTCGAAGTGCTACGTCAAAGGCTACGGCGCGACGTAGACCCGCTACGAGTCGGAGTTAAGGGTACAAACAATAACAGCCTTGCTCTAGCGCCAAACGTGAAACCCAATAAATATTTCTATTGAGTCCGAATCGAGAACTATTTAACGGTTGCTTTTATTACAACTACTACAACTATTTACGTCCCACAGCTGGGCACAGGCCTACTCTCATCTCAAGAGGGTTTGGGCTATAGTCCTCACGCAAGTCCAGAGCGGTACATAGGTACTTTGTAAATGTTTGCACTTCGTCATCGAAAAGCTCAGCTCAGTGGACTCAGTGGTAAATTCAAATTGATTTGTTTCTTTTTTGAAGCCTCATAAATTGTATCTGCAGAAAAAGCCAACGTTTTATGACGCCTTTATTCTGTGGTGAACGGAAAACAATTTACAATTTCCAAGGGTAAAATTCAATTAAGGCGAAAGGTACGGCGCTCAATCACGTTAGACCTGAAGGTAAATAAAAAAAATACATTCATGTTTTGCAGCTTTATTTAGTACCTGCGGCTATAGATGGGTGCACGTTGAGAATAGGCTAATTATATACACATTAACATTAGCTTCTGCCCGCTACTTCGTCCGCGTGGATAATATTCGATAATAGGTAGCGTTCCCGCGGGTACTATGCGTTTTTTCGGGATAAAAATGTAGCCTATATGTTGACCAGTGTTATAAACTACCCCATGCCAAATTTGGTTGCAATCCGTCCAGTACGTACATACCTTTACAGTTAAATTCGGACATACATACATATACATAAAGACATTTTTGCTAAAAATCATTAATTTGTGTTCAGTATCGTTTATATAGTCCCCTCGACTTGAGTTTCTTTTAATTTTCAAGTTACAGACGCGACTTCTACAGACTTTTTATCAGTATAGACTAGCTTCTGCCCACAATTTCGTCCGCCTGGAATTCGGTAATATAGTTTCCGCGGGAACTATGCTTTTTCCATACAATAAAAGTTTCACCAAACTCTATACCTACTTCTATTATTAAAACCATCAATATATACGAGTTTAGTATCGGTAGTCTACGCGATAGTACGAGTATGTAATAAATATGGAATTTTATTGAAGAAAGCTAAGCAACCATGTAGGTATGTGTACTATGTACCTACTTACTAACTCACCTACTGACTGATGTTAATGCTATACGCTTTTTACGAGGACGACTGCTCTTGCCAAGTGATCTAAAATCGAAGTTCGATTCACCCTGTCTATTCCGTTACTTTCTACAGAGTACAGTAAAAAAGACGAAGAAGAGCGTTGCATTAAATTAGTTGGTTTAAGAGTAGAGTGCCTTGTATCGCAAAAGATATAGATAGCAGAGTAACAGCCGCTGCATGAAGCCTTTCCCGCCCGTCGTAAAAGAACCGTCATCGTTTCATACCGCGACGTGTGTTTATAAAATGATCTTGCCTACACTTCCCGATACTTTCCACGTAACTTTTTCTTTATAGTGCCATAAAGTGGTTATTACTCACAGGCGATAACATGCGATTTAGTGTGGCCTCGGCGCTGGCATCGCGCTAACATAAACTTTACTTTCTACTCGTTATGATGTCCATTCTTGCCTATAAGCATTTGCGCAACTGATGTGTGCCAATTTTTTTATTTATAAGTTATTTTTCGTTCTAGTTTTTAGTTTTATTTTTATTGTAAGTATTTTAGTTTGTGCCTATAAGTATTTAAGACAATGCAGAAAATAATGTTTGATGCTATTGATTGCTCTTTGGAAGCAAGGCAAGGTGACTATGCTATCACGGTCATTACTCGTATGTAATGTCAAAAATATAAATCTTCCTTTTTAGTTCCTTATTTATTTATTTAATTTATTTCATTATTGACGAATATTTAATGTAACATGTAAGTACATGCCATAATGTAGCATGTAGAGACGCTCAGATGGGTTAGATTTCGGTTGTTAGTAAGTAAGTAGGTACTAGGTAGGTAGAACATTCTTTCTGTATATTTCATGCCCGCTTTGTATTTAGTTGCATCTCGGCTCGGTTGATCAACAATCCTCGTTTCTTAAGTTTTTTTCTTGCGATATAATATAACCATTCCACCATTCATTTAAAACTTGGTCAGTTACTTCCTAAAGGTAGGCACCTAAAGACTTATGTTGGGTAGGTACTTTATTCATTATTCATTGAAGTTTAAATAAATTCGGCCCGACGAAAATTATACTGGCGAACGGTAATGATAAGTACCTAAGCCTGGGGTCGACCGTAAAGTAACATTTTATTACGTTGTGGCGACGTAGGTAAATAAACGTAGAGGTTCGAAAAATATGAGCTTTCATTGTGCCGCGCCGCCCATTAGCAACGCTGCGTTTTCTGAATAAAAACAAAAAAACAAGTCGCCATTGTGGTGAGCTTAACGTTCTCGTATACATACCTAAATCTACGCTTCGTTGTGGGAAATTAGATATCAATTTACCACTGAGCTTTTCGGCGAAGGAAAACACCGTGAAGAAACCTGCAGGCATCTGCAAAGTAATTCAAGGATGTGTGTGAAATCCTCAATCCGCACGGGGCCTGCGTGGGGAGTAGCCCAAACCCTCTCGTGATGAGAGGAGGGCTGTGCCCAGCAGTGGGCCGTAAATAGGCTGTTGTGGAGCCCAGAATGTTTGTGTAAACAGATTTTCAATACCCTTTCCCATCTTTTTATTTTATTTTATTCGGAAAGCTGACTGCCTTAAAGCAAACATGCACTTAAATTAGTCATCTACAAGCAAATTATAAGCATCATATTTAGTTACTGACCGATTTTTGATAAAATCTGCATGAAAGCTAACATACCAGCTTGTATCTTGGTCCGAATAATCCAAGGGGGTCATGATGCATGATTTTTGTCGAAAACTGGCACAGTTCTTTTCTAAGAGGGATTTAAAAACAAATAGAAATATAACTGAAAATTTAATATTCGTCTCCTCTATCTACTAATACTAAAATTGTAGATTGAAAATAATCACAAATGTGTTTCCGTGTCAGCCAATAATGGGAAATAGTAAAAAGTAAAAAATACATTGTGTATTACATTTGAGGTGTTTATTAGTAAATATCTTGGGGTGGTGGCCGCCCGAACAATAATTTCCATGACACCGGCTGAATTAACTGAGACAACAGGTCTGCTCTGTCAAACAGTGGAACGAGGCTTGTCAAGTAATGTACCATCTCATATGCATCGGGAATATTATCACCTTCTGAACAATATTTGTACATTATCAAACAAGGTATGTTGCTTTCTTTACAACTATTGAATATCAGTGGAGCAAATCCTCCTCCATGAATCTTTATTTCATTCTCTACCATCTCGTGTGCAACCCAATTCAAAGATATAATTTGATTTCTATATGGAGAACTCTCACTGGCCAAATATCGAAAAGCCGAAGTCATGATATGTTTCTTCTCATGGGCGTAACTGCTCGTCAAAACAATAACATCCTCTATTCCCTTCCCCTTAAATTTGGTTAAAACGTCTCGTATAAACTCTTGTGCAAATTCATAAACTAGCGGAGCACGCAGCTGGAGTATTATAACCTTCTTTGCTTCACTCTTGTATGCTTCACAACTACTTGAAAGGCTGCCGGAATTCAAGTCATACGGATCATATCCGGCGACTGGAATAAGCGCTGAACTGTAGACCGAAGCAATCTTATTCATGCCCAAAGACGAAATCAACAGGTCGCAGGCTAGCTGTCCAACATTTCCGACAGCGACACTGGGAATTATCAATGTGTACCCGTTAAAATCACTACCGTCGATAAATTTCCAAAGGTTATTCCTAGACATTCTGGAAATTTTATATCTGAAAATTTCCAGAATATAGAAAAAAATATATAGACGAAAACTGTTCAAAAGCCGCAAATCACTTTTTTGTTTTGACGTAAGATTTGACAGTTCATTTTAATGTTGCCAGTTGTTAAGTAAGAGGTGCGTTCATTTGCAGACGTTACGCTATGAAATTTAAGTTTGGTTTACACGGCGTCAGTCACTGACTTCAAATCAAGCAAGTCTGTCTTCTCCAAGTCAGCCACTGTCTTCCCATGTTTACAGTGAGTCAGTCTCCAAGTCACCACTGACTTGGTCTTCGCTGGTCTGACTTGAGATCGTTTTATCATAATCAACATAAATCACATAGGCTGCGTTCCGAATCGCGCTCAGAACGCTCACAGCACCTTGCATCCTTTTCCCTCTTGAAATCCTAAGAGGAAAAGGGATGCAAGGTGCTGTGACCTGCTGTGACGCTCTGAGCGCGATTCGGAACGCAGCCATACAGATTTTTTAAGACAGGTACATAGAACCAATCATACAACACGCAAAGGACGCTGCAATATTGACCATAGACTAATAAAAGATAATGGGTGCGTTCCGAATCGCGCTCACAGCGCTTTGAGCGCATTTCGGGACACTTTGTGAGCGTGCTCACAACGCTCAGGAAATTTATGACGTCGTCGATGACGTCATCGATCGACGCTCGCGGTGCTCACGCTGTGGGGCATGGGCGCTGTGAGCGCAAACGTCAAAGTGACATTTGACTATACATCTGACAGGACATGATTCCCTATTGAAAAAAATATTGACAGTTACTAGTGTTGGCGCCGTGAGCGTGTTTATGATCGTTCCGAATCAAAAACGCGCTCACACGGTCGTGAGCGTGACAATCAATTCGGAACACTTCTGAGCGTTGTGAACGCTGTGAGCGCTTTGAGCGCGATACGGAACGCACCCAATGTTGACATTTGACTTGACAGGCCAGCGATCTTTGGTCTATGATAATTTACGGAATGAGAGTGTGGCCGTCTGTTCAATACATTTTGGCATTTGTAAATCGAAATTTTCATTTGTTAATAACCATTTAAAGCTCTTTTTAACCTGATATGACCGAAGCAGAAAGTGTTGATCCACAGTTAGAAGATTTCATTCTCTCCGAAACGCAAAAACAACGTTTTCAGGTTAGTTAACTTCAGTGATTTCTGTTTTACACTTTACATTCTTCTTTCTTTGTTCAAAGCACTTCTGCTTTACTTTCATTAATTCACTTAATCGAAGACAGGAGCGTAACGTCTATAACGCGTACATCTGTATAAAATTGCAATGCAAAGATAACTTCTGACTAGATGTTTTTAGGAACTTTGTTACCTACTACATATATGTTGTAGGTGCTCGTTCACGGGCTCACCGACACATGCTGGGACACCTGCATGGGGCGGCCCGCGACCCGCATGGACTCCAAGACTGAAGTATGCATCATGAACTGTGTAGAGAGATTCATTGACGCCACCACTTTCATTACCAAACGGCTCATGAACACAACCAAATACCGATCGGTTGCGCCTCTAGAATTCCAGTAAACTAACAAACAATCATGTTTTCAAGCATAAGGAACTTTCTGCATCGCCACAGGAGGAAGTTCCTCGTCGCTGGGGCTGTGTTTGGAGGACTATATATACTTACAAGTTATGCCCAAAAGAAATTAAGAGAATGGCAGGAGCGGGAGGCGAAAAAGTTTTTTGAAATGACTCGCAAGAAACAACACTTCGAGAGCACAGAAAGGACTTGCAATCAGACAATTCTTTCTCTGTCCAAAATTGTAAATGAAAACATTTTGAATACTCTAAATACTGAGAGAATAGTTCAGGAGCTGCAAGGTAATCCGCAAGACAAACTGACACTTTGGGAACAAATGAAAGTGATGATATTCACTAGAATTTGTGTCATTGTATATACTTTGAGCATTCTTCAAGTTACACTGAGAGTGCAACTAAATATAATTGGAGGATATCTGTACAGGGACTCTGTTTGTGAGGAAAATCCTCTCATTGATAGTGAATTACAGGCCAAATACTTGTCTCTTTGTCATCATTTTGTTGGTCAGGGCATTGATGACCTAGTTACACAAATTGAAAAAGCTGTCAAACGAGTTGTGGGACCAGTTTCTCTGAAAAAGAAAATTACATTGCAAGAAGTGGAACAAATGTTCTGGTCTATACAAACTATCCTGTGCACCGATACTATACAGGGTGATCCTGTAAAAAAAATGGTGCACTACTTGGCAGGACACACTGCCACAAATGAAGCTAAACTGGACACAATTGTGAAAGAAACCATGGATGTGCTAGAAAGTGATGAAGTCGTATCAATAGCTATGTCCTCAATCGGGAGAAGTTTCTCATCTATCACTGATGAAGTGGCGAATATATTTGCCACAAAAGCAGTTCCAACCACTAAAAATCATTTGGAGGTTGGAGATGAACATGTTGTCACAAATGGAGCCCTAAGGCTTGGGGCAACTTCAAGCCCATTTGTAGATGTAAATAAGGTAGAGTTACATTTTGTTAAACTGTTACCTCTCATTAATGAATTGATCACCAAAAACACTTGCAAGGGCAATACCAACATTCCAGACTTGTTAACTCAACAGCTAACACTCAATGATAAACTGAAGCTTCTGGGTGCAAACATTTATGAAGTGTTTAGCAGCACTTAGAATTGGTGGTGGGAATCATCCACATAATAGTGTTATAATAATAGACAATAGGTTCTACAAATTAAACAATGTAATTTATGTAGGTATTGGGTTGTTCGCCTTTGTTCTTTGTTTAAATTTTATACATATTATGATAGAGGGATTTAAATGGTACTTTGACTCTTGAACAAAAATTGCAACATTATTAGTCATATAAATGTGTGTGTTCTTATAATAATATTACTTCTTGTGATAAGTAGGCATGACAAAAACTACAAACATATTTATATTTGATCATTTTCAAATATCTTACGACATAACTTTGTAAAATATTGAAAAACTAAATAGTAATGGTTCAGATCTATATTCTAAACGGTCCGTAGGGATATGGAGCATCCATATTCATAAATAAAGATACCCTTTCTCCCAATTTAGCAAGATGGTATATTATATTACTGAAAAGGATATGCAATCTCCATATCCCTATGTACCCTTTTGAATAGAGCCCCTGTTAATGGTATGTGTTTAGTGATATATGGGGTAAAGGAAATTAAATATTTAAAATTCACATATTTTTTTTCTTTTTGCATTAATGCTGTGCGATAACGATAAATATTCGTCCTCTTGCATCAAATGTCACGCTGCTTTGGATAACATTTGGTTTCCTCTATTTTTTCCGCCATCAGATGGCGCCACAGAGCCATCGTTGTTCTAAAACCTGTCAAAATGTATGTGATTTTGGGTTTAATTTATGATTTCCCGAATTTCCGTTTTAGGGCTAAAAGAGAAACTTGTATCATTTTTACAAAATTCTGATATGAGTTAAACTCAAATAGGTACGCGATGTTTTTGTCAGAATAGAATAAACATACTTACTGCACACTAATATTTAAAGTTAACCAATTTGAAGAGTTCAGAGTAATTAAAAATGTTGCGAGAATAACATAAGCGAAAAGTTGATTTTCGTTCTCACATTGTCCTTTTCCTGTACTCAGTCGAAACGACTACATTGTGCGCCTTATTCCGTTGGATTGAGGTCTAAAATGGTACACATTAATGTTCAAAATAATTTATTGCAATGTTTACGACTCTACTCTCTCTCTATGGATAAATATATTATCATTTCGTAGGGTCACAGAGTAGCAGGATCAAAAACCTGATATTCGCACTGCAATTCGTCATCTTGCTCAATAAAGTTATTTATAGGCAGTTAGAATTTAATTTCGTCCTTTGAATTCTTAGCTGGATGGTTTATAATGGCATTCTACGAGCATTCTTTAGTTGTTTCCGATTCCGACAAGAGTTATTTTTATTATCGCGTTCTTTAATTGGATCCGTTATTGTTCCGTGAGCGACAGCAAACAAGATGATTTATCAAGAGGGAATGTTATTTTATAATAATAGTCCCGTCTCGTAGATATATATACGAATGGAGTAGGTAATCTACCAGTTTATCTTCTTCTTTGTCGCTATACTCTTAGCAAAGTGGTCGTGGCCGTCGAAGTCACCCGGAGCCATTCTTCTCTCACGGCTGCGCGTCTGGTTTCTCATGCACGGAATGGTTTGTAACTAGCGTAAGTATATCCACTAAACGCCTCGTTTTGGCTACGGATGGTAAAATTTTCACAGAATCTCTATGGAGACAATGTCTAATTTGAACCATCCGACAAGCGCAGACAAAAAAAAAGAACCGCCTTCAAACTCCGACAGACTGCGATGTCAATGTCAAGTTCACTGACCCGGTTCCTATATCCACGAAACGCCTCGTTTTGCCTACGGACGGTTGATTTTTGACATTTGTTCCATAGAGAATCTGTCAAATTTTAACCGTCCGTAGGCAAAACGAGGCGTTTCGTGGATATAGGAACCGGGCGAATGATTATCATATCTTTGGGTCGGTTCACTTGACACCGACTTCGCAGTCTGACGGAGTTTGAAGGCGGTTTTTATTAATTATTTATTTATTTTTTCTGCTACAGTTTCCAAATATTACTATAGAAATATATATAACAAGTAACTCTGAAGTCTTCGAAATGTACACCAAAATCATCCACGTGCTAGCAAATTTTGAGAAGTTCCCTTATTCATGGAACCCATCATCAGAACTGAACCAAATTAATATGGGACCAACTTGGAAGTACCAGCTTTCGAACAAAAAAGAATCATCGAAATCGGTTCACGTTTACTATTTATTTTTGGTGAACATACATAAAAAAAAAAAAAAAAAAAAGGTTCCGACGAATTGAGAACGTCCTCCTTTTTTTGAAGTCGGTTAAAAACGAGGTGTATTGTGGTAATAGTATAAGAGCCGGTTCACCTCATGGGCGAACTACCGCGTGGTCTGGTGCCCTCAACGCACCAGTTTATATTATACATAGCACGCCACAATATAGCGTGTAGAATACTAAGGTGAAAACCCATCAAACATTAATTTGCCTCGTCTAACTTATCGATTTGCGCGCCCGAAGAGATCTTCATCTCGGTCTCTTTCGACAGAGACTAATGTTATTATGCTATTTTCATCAATCAGCGCTGTAATAGCATAGTTTGGACACGTGGACTGATTCGCCGGATATCTAAACTTGATAAAACGTACCGCTGTTTATCATGAACGCAAACAGATCAACGAACGGGCGCCGCCGGCCGATATCGGTCACCGTGCATTCGCTGATTATTGTAAACGTGGCTTAATTTGCATAAACATTTTAAGGTTCTGGCCTCCTAATACAAGCTCCATCATTCAGATCAGCGGGGTCATTGCGATCCCCTGTACAGTCGAGTTCGCTAATATATACACACTTTTGCACCTTAACCACGTTGTAATAAGGTCCAATCCAAAAGTGTACACATATTAATGAACTCGACTGTACACCCGTGCTGTACATAGAAGAGTAGATATAGATACATGTGCGAACATGCGCCTTCTCTGCGCCACTTGCCATCAGTGTTTATACCAAACGCCCAAACTACACGCTTTCATGACAAGTGGTGCAAGCGTGTCATTCGCAAAGAGCCAGCAGCTCGGTGGCATAAAGACTGGTCGAATAAAGAATTTCGTATTAAGTATATTATTGCACTTTCATCAGATATACAAATACTTCGTAGACAGTGTGTAAACAATTACTCATAAAAACCCAGTAATTAACAATGGCGTTTTCCTTCAGATGTCATTACCTTATGCAAATAATTAAATACGTAGGTACGTACCTAGTATACGCTAGTGGTGGGTAGGTAGGTACCAAGAAAATCGTCTCGGCTCAATGATTTATATAGCAAATAGGACCTTGGCTTGGACCCATCCGGGCTCTTAAATGTCATCAGTTACTTATGAAATACTTAGTACAGCGCTTCAGAAAGGACCCGTGCTGTTACCACGGTGCTGAGAAGAAGCGCCGCGACAAACGCAACTGGTATTTTTTCACGAGTTTCATTTCCTATTCTTTTTCATTTTTTGCGCCCCGATTCTGCTGGAATAAGAAATTCCTAGTGAAAATTATACTTAGTAAATACACTGAAATAATACATTTTCGGGAGGCCTGTGCTCAGCAGTGGGACGCAAATAGGCTGTAGTAGTAATATTTTTTTAAATTTTGGAACCAATATTGAAATTAATTCATACGTTAGCAATGGCATGTAGGTAAATAGCATGTAGGATGGCTCCTTCAGTCAGCCGTATTGCGTTTAGCCATTGGTTTACAGCCAGTAGTTTTTCTGTACGAAATTGAACCTTATGTACGCCACTTTGCCATCAAAGTATTCAGTGACAGTCCAAACTAACCACTTTGATGGCAAGTAGTGCATAATTATAAGGTTATTTCAACCGACGAAAAAACGGAGGAGGCTCTCAATTCGACGCGTATACCTACATATATTTATATTTTTTATGTACCTACGACCACGCATAATTTCGTCAATTATTAACCGATTTCGATCATTCTTTTTTTATTCGAAAGGTGGTATCATTTTGGCATCAGTTTCAAAGACTACATTGATATTTACGTCCCATTGTATCCATGTTTGGACAGCCTGTGAAGTCGGTTTCAAGTGAACCGACCCAGAGCTACAATCTTTATAGTGAACTTGACACCGACTTCACAGGCTGTCGGAGTTTGATTGAAGTCGGTTTTATTTTTATATATTTTTTTTTTGTACAGAAAAACTAACGGTTGTCTTGGGATCGCAAACCATGTGGCATTCGCAATGAGCCCGCTGTGTAAACCTTATTCTGTCTAGTCAGCGCGGCGCCTAGCATTACTTTCACGTAAATATTACGCGGAGACTTAATCCCTTCAAACAATCTTCCTCGAAATATACCTACCTATGCGACGCCCTAAGTGTTACATTATGAATCACAACCAAGAGTCATCGTCATAGTCACATTACGTGTTCGGACCGTTCACATTGTCAAATTATAATGAAAGAAAACAGACTTATGAAAATTTACTGTTGTGTGCGTGTCGTGTTTTCACTGCGGGCTCGTGGCTGCGGCAGGCTGCGCGCGCCGGCCGTCGCAAAGCTGACTGATAGCCAATAGCCCGCTGGGAGTCGAGCCGAGTGCGCGCCGGTATCGACGCCAACACCGCCACTGTGTTGCAATTGTGTTTGTGAATGATAAAACCAAAAAACCACCCAGTTACCACGGACTCCACGCACCATTATAATTACGTAAGTTTGATACACCATCGTAGCGGGATACGAAAAAATAATTCAAACAAATTCCATCAGCACTTTCGCACAGATCAATTTGTTTAATATAAAAATAGTCTGCGCAGGAAATCTTGTTTTTCTAATGTTATGTAACTTAATGTCAAAGGGATGATTATAGGGGTGAGTAGTGGAAGTGGAATGCTAACGTGCAAGTTATACCTTGCAACATTAGTATTTTGTCAATGATTTTGGGTACAAATCTAAATTTGATAAGCATGCGTGACAGCGATAAGAAATTCGACACAAATCGAAAATTATTAATGTCCCACGGCCCCGAACTCTGCTTGTAAACTCTTGAAAATAAAACGCTTGTCTATGATTATTTTAGTTATTTTATTGGTAAAAGGAAACAAACAGCGAAAAATAAGTTTCCACTAACGAAATACAAAAAAGTAGGTAAAATTAATACATCAACCCGTTACCTATTACTTAATTAACTTCATATTAATTAAAGTACTTAAGTAGGTTCATGTGCAAACAGCGGTTAGATAAGTCATATTACCAGGCCTTTATTGTAACTGAACAATGAATTACTTCACCCCCAAATACGGTTATTCGATGTCACGCACGATGACCCTACGTTACTAACTTTTCTGCGATGTCAATAAATATATTCGAAGTCTGAAATAAGTACCGTATGCTAATAGTTAAGAAATTCATATAAATTGAACCATAATAGGACACTCGCGGCGAACCTTGTTACAATAAATCGACGATTAAATTCGTCCTAGGTAGTCTAGTACTTCGAATTGATGATACAAAATCAATGTTATATTACCCGATGTTAGATCGCTATTTAGCGATAAGTCCGCCTGTTGTTTACCTGTCAACTATGTAGGTATCCATTCTGTATGTTTTCTGTGTTTGTTTATGGCGTTCATTAAAGAGTTGTTGTTGTTGCTGTTAACCCTCTACTACTATCGTCGTATTTCAATCGTCAGGTGAAATTTATTCTTCGAACAGTGGATACAAAAAGTGAATATTGAAGAATAAATTTTATCTGACGATTAGCTGACCCCGCGGACTTTGTACCGCCTTAGATTTTTTTTTTAGGTATGAAAAATAGCTTTCGTCCTATTCTCAGACCTACTGAACATGCACACCAAATTTCATAAGAATCGGTCGAGCCGTTTCGGAGGAGTTTGGTTACAAACACTGTGACTCGAGAATTTTTTATATTACATTGAAAAATCAGCCCTTCATAGGTAGGTACGGCTAATAGTAAACCCTCCTACTAACTTAGTCTCATTAAGTACATTAAAACTTAAAAGTACCTTCTTTTTCTAAAGTTTTAAACTAACCCAATGTATGAAGATGATTTAAATCACAATTAACGATAATGAAGCTAACTTTTACGAATCAATTTTTAAACTAATTTTTACAATAAAGTAAATGGTATACCTAAACCATTTATCATTAACTGTGCCAGGGGCTATATTCGAAGTCTTAAATAGGAATCTCCCTTGTTCCCTATAGGATCGTTCACTAGCTGTGGTGGCCTAGTGGTTCGACCTACCGCCTCTCATGCCGAGGATCGGGGGTTCGATTCCGGCTCGCACCTCTAAGTTTACTTACGTGCGAAATTCAATTTGAATGTACCATGTGCTTTTCGGTGAAGGAAAACATCGTGAGGAAACCTGCACGCATCTTCGAAGTAATTCGAAGATGTGTGTGAAGTCCCCAATCCGCACTGGGCCCGCGTGGGAACTATAGCCCAAACCCTCTCATGATGAGGGGAGGCCTGTGCCCAGCAGTGGGACGCAAATAGGCTGTGTGTATAGTACTTACTTAGCCCCAGAATCAATGCGAAGTCACCCTGTAGGTCACACCTTGACTCAAACGGAGTACTTTAGAATTTAAGACATAATTTACTGATTTAAAAAAAAGTGTTCTCAGTTGTAACGCACTTACCTTACTTTACTGATTTATTAAAGCCTTATCGATCACACAGGGAGCCTTGGAAATTTATGGATTGCTATAAACCCATTACCACTGAAACACTGAATGTAAACATCTAAATTTCAATCAATTCACTGTTTTGAAAAGAATGAACGGTCGTATTGCTTAATTAAATCGATTTTCTCTTGTAACAAAAACGTTATTTCCTTTGGGTGTAAACTACCTAAGTATACCTACCGATTTTTTTTCGTAGGTAAGTAGGATTCAGGTGTCGTTCACACCATCAATCCTATACTGTACCTAATACTTTTTTATTACTAATTCGAAAAAAAAATAAAGCCTAAAAAACATGCTTGGAATCGATATACCATCTCCTACCAACCTAGAAGAGTCCTGGGGCTATATTCGAAGTCTTAAATAGGGATCTCCATGTTCCCTATAGGATCGGTCACGCGTCAAGTTGAACTTTAAATCTAGCTGCTTAAAGTCCACGCCATATAGCCCCTGCTCCGGCGGGCGGCCGCGACGGGGCAGGCAGCGGTTGAATGCGTCACAGCGATAACGCACCCCGTCATCATGCGGCATGAGGTTAAACCCTTGGACTTTTAGACGGTAGTCTGGGCAGTTTGGGCCAATTGCCTGAGACTCCGTCATACCCGTCCTAGTCCCCGGCCAGACGGGATGCGTAAAGGCATTTTCCCAAGGTCAAAAAAGTGGGTCCATAGGGAAGGAACTTCCATATCCCTTTTTTATGTCATTGGTTTAGGCAAACGAGCGCACAGGCCACCTGGTGGTAAGTAGTCACTGCGGCCCATGAACACCGAACTCCTATGATCCCCCATTAAGAAACCATAAGATCTCGAATGCTATGCCTACCCTGAGGCCTAAGATGGAATGCGTCCGTGCCAGAAATTTCACCGGCTGCCTATTAAGGGATTACCCCTACCGGATAGGGAAGGGGATTGCCCCTACTGGAACACAACAGTGCGAGCCCTCCCTATAGCTTCCCAATGAAATTAAAAATTTTCATTTAAAGTGAAAATAAAACCGGCCAAGTGCGTGTCGGGCCACGCGCAAATTATAGGGTTCCGAAGTTGACGATGCCCACAGTACCTTTCTAAGACTTATTAGCATCTAGCTAGACGTGCCCGCCCGACGCCCCTGCCGCTCGAGAAAAATCATTGGTTTTTGAATCATTTCATAAGTTGTTCAACTATGACTCGTAAGTTTGTACAGCCTACTTAGCTGTGATAGTTTTCCTTTCAACTACGTTATATATGTCATAACCGTGATTTTTTTTCAGCCATCCAAATACCACCATTTAGCTGGCAGGGGGGGGGGGCACATGACTCTAACAAAAAATAGCACTTTAAAGCTTAATATTTCACAAACGCATCACTTAATCAATAAATGGTTTTAACAAACCCACAATATTTTTTTAAGACCTATTCAACGATATGCCGCATCATGGGGTACCTACGCAAGAAAAAAAAATCATCCCCACTTTACGAGTAGGGGAGGTACCCTATAAAAAATATATTTCAAAATTTTATTGTACCACTTTGTCAGCGTAACTAATATGTATATTCATGCCAAATTACAGCTTTCTAGAACTAAGCATCTCTGAGCAATAGTGCGGACAGACGGACGGACGGACGGACGGACGGACATGGCGAAACTATAAGGGTTCCTTGTGGACTTCGGAACCCTAAAAACGGCAGTGGCCCGGGCACATTGCTCGCGGGACTGATGGGGTAGTCGATGGCGCCGGAAAGCCCTCGCGGTAGGCCTCCAACAAGATGGAGCGACGATCAGGGCGACTATTCGAGTCCACGTAGTGATTCTATAGGGAACGGAAAAGGAGTCTCCCTATAGTTTCTCGGATAAACCGTTATTCGAGACGTCAAAAAGTGACTGCTAAGTGAGTCACCTAGATCCCAAAGTACAAACGTAGTTCAGTGCGTAAGTGAAATATGTAGCGGACCCCGCGTAGTCCAATCGTGAACGTGTACGAGCGAGAGGCACGGATGGGTAAATTGCGCTTCTTGGAATTGTATTGTCCCTACGAGGAAATTGCTCTCTCAAAAATTGGGAGACTGCCCACCTATACTTATTTGGAATATGGAAAATTCTATATCCCTATATTTGTCGAAGATTACCTGGGGCCGGTGGCATACGACCTAAACGCGAGTGGCATACGACCGGTCTGACTGGCGCGCCTTGGAGGAGGCCTACGTATGTCCAGCAGTGGACATCTTTTGGCTGACATATATATGTCACAGATAAATGAATACTTATTGAAAATTCTTAATTTTCAGAACGGGAAATTTAATTATCCGTCTGTATGACCCCAAATCGTTTAACAGTAGGTAATAATCTTCAATAATTATTATATATCTACCTACCAGGTAAAATGAATACCACTGTGATGTATGAAGTAACACTGATTATTTATAAATTATGTATACGGTCAAGATGGAGTGACGACCTTGTAAAGGTCGCGGGAACGCGGTGGATGCGAGTGGCACAGGACCGGTCTGAGTGGCGCGCCTTGGCGGAGGCCTATGTCCAACAGTGGACGTCTATCGGCTGAAATGATGATGTATTCGGTCGAACGGTCAATTCATTGCGTATTACAGTACAAAAGTTTAAAAAAATATTATGTATAAATAATCACAATGAAAAGGTCAAATTAGGACAATCATTATCAGTTACAGTTACATTTTTTTAATGAACAACGTAATGCTTAGTTATAATATTTAAGCGTATTAAATTTACTTAAAATATTGCATGCCTTCACTTAGTAGAACATAAGCACAATCTGTAAAATATATGTAACAACTTCTGTCATACTGTGTTCTGGCAATAAATAACTTTGACTTTGACTTACATTTTCTATATAGGATGATTTTTTATCAGTAGGTACACAAATTTACATATGTGGTTTTGTACCTATCGTTAATAGAACAAATGAAAAAAGAAAAAGAAACCTTTATAGGTACGTAACTTTCGTATTTTTTCCTGTCATAAAATCTATTACTTATATGATCACCAAGTCAACAAAACACATGCAAAATATTTGTGCTTGCTAAAAATATTGCGCATTTGTTCAACCTTCGTCGTACCCCTAGTATTAAATGATTGCTTGCTTTCATTCGAACATTAGTTTGTGAATAAATAGTCAGGTGTTCAGTCCGTAAAATTATTATTCAGATGAGTGCTAGCAAGCAAAGAAACACCCCCACTTCTTTCCTTCTCGGGTTATCGGCAGTGTTTAATGACTATTTTCCTTACTGAAAAAATTTCCTTATTGAAATTTACAATTTCATCTAAATTGGAATTGTGATCGTGGAATTCGGTTATCGCGCTCCCGCGGTAACTATGCGTTTTTCCGAGATAAGAGCCCTATGTCCATTCCCGGGACCCCAACTACCTCCATTCCAAATTTCATCTCAATCGATCCAGCGGTTGAAGCTTAAAGAGGTAACAGACAGACAGACAGAGTTACTTTCGCATTTATAATATTAATATGGATTAATATGGATTCGCTCAATGCTAGATGTGACAACCGTAGGATCTTGAATCCACCACCACCACAAGAACAACCTACTTACGGTCCACTGCTGGGCACAGGCCTCTCACCATGAGAGGGTTTGGGCTTGAATACTGATGACAAATGTTTTGTAAACCAAAGACACGTTTACTAATAAGCACCAAATCAATGGGCGTTGTTTGTGAAGACGATGGCATGTGCTTAACGAGTAAGCAAGCAACCCGCCCATGAAATTAGTTGCACCTGTGAATAGAGATCGATTGCCTACCTAGTTATTCATACAGCATAGCTATGGGTGTCTGTACGAGATGTATGTATATATAGGGACAAGCAAAACGTTGCTTTGTGACGATATTTTACACACAGAATCAGCTTTCGATTCTAAGCTGCACGTTTTTAGGGTTCCGAAGTCCACTAGGAACCCTAGTTTCGCCATGTCCGTCCGTCTGTCCGCACTATTGCTCGGAGATGCTTAGTTCTAGAAAGCTGTAATTTGGCATGAATATACATATTAGTTACGGTGACAAAGTGGTACAATAAAATTTTGAAATATATTTTTTTATAGGGTACCTCCCCTACTGGTAAAGCGGGGATGTAATTTTTTTTTCTTGCGTACCCCATGTTGTGGCATATCGTTGAATAGCTCTTGAAAAAATATTGTGGGTTTGTTAAAACCATTTTTCGATTAAGTGATGCGTTTGTCAAATATTAAGCTTTAAACTGCTATTTTTTGTTAGAGTCACGTGTCCCCCCCCCCCTGCCAGCTAAATGGTGGTATTTGGATGGCTGAAAAAAATCACGGTTGTGGCGTATATAACGTAGTTGAAAGGAAAACTATCACAGCTAAGTAGGCTGTACAAATTTACGAGTCATTAGTCGACTTATGAAATGATTAAAAAACCAATGATTTTTCTCGAGCGGCAGGGGCGTCGGGCGGGCACGTCATACCACAGGCTAGCTAGATGCTAATAAGTCTTAGAAAGGTACTGTGGGCATCGTCAACTTCGGAACCCTATAATTTGCGCGTGGCCCGACACGCACTTGGCCGGTTTTTTGGGATAGCCCGCAGCGCTAAATAGGCAATGTCTGGAACTACGCATATATACATTTATTTATTTACTACCTACATATGTTCATGTCGTAACTCTGAAAATACCTACGTAATGAAATTTTATGCCGCATCTCACGATACACAGCTGATCGTGATCACGCTCCTCGCTCAGTAACGAGCAATAATGTACGTTCAGTTTCAAACTATTTTATTAAGGCAATATAAACAGAGTGGGGTATATTCTTATCGTACGTACCTACAACTTTGAATACCTTCGCAGGTCTGGGTTATATTAAAGTCATGAAGTTTGCCTTCATCGAGAGTAAAATATAAAAATAAACATATAACATATACTTATAATTATTGTTTTTTAATGGAACCATAGGCATCAATTTCTTAGCTGGTAAAATCGCGATGAATTGCGAATTTTGAATTAGTATCTTTCATCTTCTAAAAATGTAAACAACCGGAGATTTAATGATATAGCCTTGCCTTCCGTCTTCTATACGAACTCTACATACTTTAATACCTAGGTGTTAAAGTATATATCTCCTACTTAATAGTAGGAGATACAGCCTAACCGAAGGAATAAAAAAACAACTGTTATTTGAGGCAACCCAAGTCTAAATGACAGATATTGAAAACTCGTCGACTTGAGACCCTCCTCCGTTTTTTCTTCAGTTAAAAATAGCTTCCGCACGCTACTTTCGGCAAGAGTGTTCCCGCAAATGCAATTTTCCGGGATAAAAAGTAGCCTAGATATGTTGACCCGTGCTATAAACTACGCCCTTTCGAGTTAAATCCAGATATACATGGTACAATACAATATTACCTATTACTTACAGATTATTATACTTAGTATAGATTTTTACTATTCCTGGACCAGCACTTTAAAATAATACGCTTTTTTATATACCTGTATGTTTTAAAAAGTTAATGAATTACTCAACATATATTTTTTAATTACTGCACAAAATAATAACAGTAATAGCAGGTCCTCCACCATCATCCACACGCCCAATACGAGCGTACCTATTGTTAAATTGTTATAGTAATTCAAACGAGTACAACTGTGTATGTACAACATAGTTATTGCGTTATTTTTATTTATTTCAGACCACCATTGCGTTTGAAATTAGTATTTCCGTTAGGAGAAAATTTATAGTTTGCATCATTGTTACTTTAGCACATTTTCTATAGTTTACCTAATTTTACTTTAACCGTTTTAATTCAACATGTTAATTCCCAAAGATAGGCGTATAAACAATGGCTCATCAAGTTGTAATGTTTATGGCCACTTCGAGTATGACCGGTATTACCAAAGCATGTGGATTTTTAGCATAACACTTTCCTTATTAACGTAAAGGCAAGCACACTATTGTTTGTTCACGAGAGTTATGAGAAGCTATTTTAAAAATCCCAGTGCGTGAAACTGAAGAAAAATCATTGGATGACGATCAGTGTCATTTTTTTTCTTTCCGAAATTGAATCTTATTATTCAACTTTATGATGTAACTTGTTAAAGTAAGATAGGTACGGTTTTTTGTTTTTTATGCTGTTTTATACTAATATTATACTAATAAGGGGATATTTGTTTAAATACATCCGTTAAATAGATAGGGATATAGTCCTAAATTATGATACACTAACTTCTGACCGCGACTTCGCCCGTGTGGACTTCGGTTATCGCATTCCCGCGGGAACTAAATAAATAAAATAAATAAATAAATATCTTGGGACATTTCACACATATTGACCTAGTCCCAAACTAAGGAAAGGTTGTACTATGGGTGCTAGACAGCGATATAAATACTTATATAGAGAAATACATACATATATAAATACTAACATCCATAACTCGAGTACAAAGATTAGTGTTCATCACACAAAGTTTGGCCCGAGCGGGACTCGAACCCGCGACCATCGGAACAGAAGGCAGGGTCACTACCAACTGGACCAATCCGGCCGTCGACTATGCGTTAACTATGCGTTTTCCCAGGATAAAAAGTAGCCTATGCTTTCCTGGGACTCCAACTATCTCCGTGCTAAATTTCATGTAACTAAATGGGTTCAGTGGCAGCGGTTGAAGCGTGAATTTTAACAGACTGATCGACAGACGGACTGACGGACAGACTTTCGCTATGCCCTCTCGCTAAAAAGGGAAATTGTGAAAATCCCATAATACGCAGAACTACCGCCACCACCACACCAGCATATTTACGACCCACTGCTGAGCACAGCAGGCCCTCTCATCACGAAAGGATTTGAGCTATAGTCCCCACGCCTGATGACTTCACACCCATCCTTGAATTACTTCGCGGATGCGTGCAGGTTTCCCCTCGATGTTTTCCTTCAAAGCTTAGTAGTAAATTAAAATTGAATTTTGCACATAAATAATTTCAGCAGAGTTTGATTGAGGATTCGAACCCCCGAGCCTCTGCATGAGAGGCGATAGGTCAAACCACTGTAGGCTGCCACGGCTTCTGGCGTCACAGAACCGAATAGGCCGTTTGAATTAGGTACAGGAAAGGAATTCGTTGTGATCCAAAATTTAAAAAAAAACTTGAACTTTTACATTTATGGTATTTGCATCTTTTGAATTTAAACCTAAGTAATTATTGTTTAAAAGCTGGCACACTTATCAGGTACTTTACATGCCATATGTTATCAGACTATCGCACCTATATCTACGCCGTAAATAGATAATCTAGACTAGATAAGTAAGTACCTATAGACATTATCACATTACTCATCACCTATTTAATTAAATAGCGGGTTAAACAAGTGTGAGTTTTTTTTGTATTATCACCTACCTAGATTTAGCTCTATACGTAATAGTAATTTCACGGTGAGGTATAAATATTAACTAACAAAATGTAAGTACCTATATACGATTTCTGGAATTAATTAAAACCCTTTGGATTATCGATGAGTTAAAGCGTCTAGATGAAATTTTTTTGCTCCCTTAAAAGGTTATGGGCCCACTACTTACTTACTTACTTTTTTATATAGGTCATACATAACTGTCGTAAGAATACATGAGAGACTTTATATACAAAATCTCATACCTCCAGGTGGAAAAGTAACGAAGTTATGACAAGGGTAAAACAAGCTGAAAAGTTTCGCGTAATAAACTTGGCCTGACACACTGTCGTGCGCCTAGATTACCAGCTCTCTCGAGTTTACTACAATAGTATTGTGTTGTGAACTTGTGATGCCGTTACAAGATCACGTTAGTTTTTAGCATGTGCGACGAACGGGACCGCATTAGCATCTCCGCCCGCGTCATAACCATAACACAAACATTAAACAAGTTCATATACCCTCCAATAATAGAACACCTTGCCAATTGTAGGCCGACCGACGTTGAATATGAGAATGAGAATTGAGAGAATTATGAGAATTAATTTATTTCAAAACTCCACATATCCTATCTTAAAACTAATTACAAATTTTACCATATTATGCTTAACATGGGGATTTTTTTAAAAAGGTATGCTCTCAGCTTTGGTCGAAAAACGCCAAGACGTTCCGACGCTGGTTTTCAGAGGACCCAGTGTGAGTGTGTACGTGTGTTGGTGTCTGTGTGAGTGTAGGTAAGATGTAATGGTAAATAAATAGGTATGAATGACTGTCTGTGTATGTAATGTAAAGTATGATATGATGCGATGGAAAATATGAATGAATGTATGTGTATCGTAGGATTTGAAGCTAGTGTGACCAGCCCGATAGATAGATTTTATAATATAAAACAGACATACATATATAAATTCTACATGAACTACAGCCTAAGTATTGGCAATTTGAAGCTCAAACAGAAACTTTTTGAGGTTTTTCTTAAAAGATAAAACTGACTATGAGTATGAGACTAACCTAACCTACCTACAAATTATGTTTCTGTACGGAATGACAGCTCACGTTAAATATATCCTAAGACCTAGATATGTACGTTAACTTTCTGATACAAGACAGTCAGGCTTAGTCGTTTTAAACCGGTTATCGTACGAATTTATATTTTCCGGTGGAAAACGATTGTAATATCGAAGTCTAAATTAGGCACGTTTTAGGTTGTTTTCAAAAGTATTTAAGTACATATATATCTTCCACCCCACACCCATCGCTAAATAACGATTCACTGTTTCCCTATTTAGCGAGATATACTAACTGTGCGTTTTCCGGGATAAAATGTAGCCCGCAACACGGGAAACACGGTAACCACGGTGGGTATCTTCGACCAAAGCTGACAATAACAGGGCTCGCCGTTTTACGCCAGACTTATCGGTGTCGTCTTTTATGTCGTTCGCCGTGATGTACTGGGTAAATCGACTTTTAAATATATTCCACTCCTGTACGCGATGGTCGAAGGTGAGGTTACCACCGAACACTCCTTGAATATTTGCCATTTCACTTTTATAATAATCACGAACCGTATACCAATTATACACAGTATTTCACTGATTATCGCGGGAATAAAGTCCTCGTCGCCAAATGTCCTGTATTCCAGGAATTAAAGGAAACAGCCCAAATTCGTTACAATCCGGTTTAATTGTCGGTAGTCAACTGCCGTGTTATGCAAGACACTTCAACTAGATTTATAGGTACCCACATATATAGGTACTATTACAGCTTGATATACTTAATACGAATTTATTAGGTAAATATATCTATCTACATCAGGGCGCGGCGGTTAATTAGCTTTTTAACTAACGAAGTTGATTATTGGATAACTTTTTTCATTGTTATATCGTGCGCATTTTATTTACCTATTCTATTCTATGCGCAGAATGGGTTACTAGCCATTGTGCGCGACGTCGTATGCGCGTAAACATCAAAATGTAAAAATACCGTTTTTACCCTTTCCCGTGAGAATTTCGGGAAATCCTCTCTTAGTGCTCCCCTACACTTCCCAACGTACCTACATGCTAAGTTTCAGCTGTCTAACGACCAGTAGTTTTGGGCTGTGCGTCGTCATCAGTCAGCCAGTAACGGAACTGTTTCATATAGGTATCTATACTAGTTGGGCCTGTGAACTTCGTATCACCCGTAGGCGATTCTTTTTTTAGTCGTTCCTTTTGACGTTTCACGATTTTTTTCATTTCTAAACCTTCCCTGAATTACGGGGAATAAAACGAAAAACCGGCCAAGTGCATGTCGGGCCACGTGCAAAGTATAGGGTTCCGAAGTTGACGATGCCCACCTTTCAAAGACTTATTACTATTATTAGCATCTAGCTAGCCTGTGGTATGACGTGCCCGGCCGACGTGCCGCTCGAGAAAAATAATTGGTTTTTTAATCATTTCATAAGTTGGTCGACTATGACTCGTAAGTTTGTACAGCCTACTTAGCGGTGATAGTTTTCCTTTCAACTACGTTATATATGCCAAAGCCGTGATTTTTTTCAGCTATCCAAATACCACCATTTAGCTGGCAGGGGGGGGGAGGGGCACGTGACTCTAACAAAAAATAGCACTTTAAAGCTTAATATTTAACAAACGCATCACTTAATCAAAAAATGGTTGTAACAAACCCACAATATTTTTTTAAGACCTAGTCAACGATATGCCGCACTATGGAGTACGCAAGAAAAAAAAATTACATCCCCAATTTACGAGTAGGGGAGGTACCCTATAAAAAAAATATTTCAAAATTTTATTGTACAACTTTGCCAGCGTAACTAATATGCATATTCATGCCAAATTACAGCTTTCTAGAACTAAGCATCTCCGAGCAATAGTGCGGACAGACGGACGGACGGACATGGCGAAACTATAAGGGTTCCTTGTGGACTTCGGAACCCTAAAAAAGAATGAGTTAAATCGGCCCAGCAGTTCTCGAGCCTTAGCAAGACTAACACACGGCAATTCATTTTTATATATAAGAAGAAGATATACCTATCTATATTTATACTGTCCATTTTTTTATAGCCATTAAAATAGAAAAAAATAAATGTTGGCAATTTATGAGTTAGGTACATAGGTACGTCTCCAATCCGCACTGGGCCCGCGTGGGGACTATAGCCCAGACCCTCTCGTGACAATAGGAGACCTGTGCCCAGCAGTGGGATGCAAATGGGCTATAGTAGTAGTAGTAGGCACATACGTATGAGGTGGTACGAGTAACATTGTTTATTGTTTTTTTTTCAGATGACGCTACGAATATGGCGATAGAGCGCAGGAGTGGGTGGAAAAGCGATTAGGCATGGCAGACCACAGTACGGAGGTTAGTACTTTAGTGCCTGGGTGAACGAGTTTCAGCTCGGCTGAAATTAGCTAAAATTATTTTCCAGATATGCGACCTAGCTACTTAACTCGTTTTTGTCCCTGTAATTAAACATATCTATATTCCAAATCATTGCATGGCATCCATGCATTGAAATCGTTAGAGCCGTTTTCAAGAACATAAGTACCTAGAAAAAATGGTCATTTAATAGCATAGGATTTAATAATAACCGACTCTGAAAAAAGAAATATGTAGTTCATTGCTTTAATATGTTTTCATGGGTTCACGTGATAAAACCCGCAAATAATAGCATATTTACAGATACATGTAATATTCTAAACATAAGACGGGGCTTTGACATAAGCACTTATTACAATAGGTACAACAGAAAGTTGAAAATCCGTTTTGTAATACGTGCTTATTTTTTTATTCAACACAACGGAAAACAATGGCCCATAATAATATCAATCGATTCTTATGTCATTTGTTTAACTACAAGCCCTATGCCATTCTGAAAAAACAAACAAAATTCCATTTGTTTCTTATGTTTATCGTATTGGTTTTCTTGCTGAACTGTAAAAGCTTGTTTTTGCATATCCACTCCACCACCTATTACGGCCCACTACGGCTATGGCCCCACACCTACTCTTAAAACCTCTGTGGTAAATTTAAATTAAGTTTCGCACTTGTTTCGTAAATCGTACATAAATAGGTATATAACAGTTGAACCCTCAATACCATGAGAGACAGAGAGAGAGAGCGTAGCCAAGTGGTACCTAGGGTGGTGAATTCGTAAATGTCACAGATAGCAGGTTTCTATAAATATGCGATCTGGGGCTTTACGTATTACCGCCCGTGGTTTGTCAAAAGTTTTACGTCTTGCCTTGGCCAAGAAGTGAGATTTTCTCTCCGCGTAGCGGGCAGAAAATCCCTCTTTATGGCCAAGGGTGAAGTAATAGTTATTTGACATGGTGCGACGGTTACAGTCCGGCGGGTAACGCAG
>OZ020291.1:6941704-6972192 GCA_963971205.1 Aethes cnicana
TTCTTCTTTCGCTTTAGCTTCTGCTTCGTCCTTCTGTTGCGTCAAAAATTCAAGGAGGCACGTTGTGAAATCCTTTTCATTTTCTGTAAACAAATAATAACAATAAATATCTGATTTTAAATTGTCTCGTTTGACATAGTTACTTGCATTTGCCTCCTCCTGCGCCGCGAGCGTGTCCTCATCCCTACTGTTAGGGTGGGTTGATTCGAACTGTCCGTTAAAGTTAATGTTAACGTTAAATGTTTTACTATAGGATAAAATGACGTTCCTGTATGGAATGACAGCTCGGCGGCCATATTTAACGACCAGGAGTCCGTCAACTGTGCTTGAATCAACCCACCCTGGTCTCACGTTGCCTACCTTTCTTGGGCTCCTCGGGCGGCAGGCCGGCGCGGGCGCGCTGGCGGGCGCGCGCGGCGGCCACCCGCGCCGCCACCAGCTCGTCGCGCCTCCTCCTCCGCTCCTCCGCCTCCTTCTGCGCCGCCAGCGTGTCCTCCCGCTGTTTCTTCAGCGCGGCCATCTGCTTCTGACGCTCGGCTTCGTCGGTGCTGAACGAGAAGTAGCTCACGCCGTGGATTCGAGCCTCTGGAATAATGTACAATGCAAATACCCTTTATTGGACTCCATAGATAGACAAAACACGGAAAATTCAGTAGGAGCACACGGATAACAGTGATAATAGTAGGTAGACAGGCTGACTTATCGTGATATTTGGGTAAATCTTTCTTTTTGTTATTCTGTGAAATGAGAGCAGTTTCTTAGGAAAATTGTTGCACTTCGAAGATGCTTAGAAAGTGCCCCAACGGAAGAGATGGAAAATCCACTTTTGGTGGATCAAAACCAAATCAAAACTCACAAATTGGTAGTTTTAAAAAGTGACCCAGGGGACCATGGCAACAAGAAGAATAAATAGTTCGTGCAAAGTCTGTATACTAAATGAACAATTTTAGATTGGGTCTGCGGACAACTGAACCGGCACTTTTTCTATTCGAAAATGTAATCTCACATGCGCTATTTCTTATCTAAGTCACTGTTTCTTAACCTGTGGTCCACGGACCCCGCGGGTCATATAAGGATCATTAAAATGGAAATTCATTACTGTTAAGCAACGCTGATCTAAATGGTCAGCTAGGACCATGTCTGTCACTTAAGACTTTGATGACAAGTGGCGCACCGTAGGTTCACTCAGTTCAGAAAAAGTACCGGTTGACATAGGGATGGCAAACCAAGTGGCATTCACAATTAAACCGCTGATTTTAGGTTTGAAAACGGTGTGCAGTTCGACGAAACATCTATTAATTGAAAACAAAAATATAGCATTAATAAAACTGTAAAATATACAAGTTGCCAATATACCTTCCATATTTTTATAGAAATTGAGATACATTTTACGACATGCAACAGCCGCAAATTATACCCGTAAATAAACACATATTTAAATCATTTTCTAAGATTAAGAGAATTACGAACCGTCATAGAGCAGGTCTTGGTAATGTATATCCTTGTCCTTGGCGAGAAGTTCTTGTTCTTTCTGCTCCCATTTCTCTCGCAGCGACTGCAGGTAGTCGTTCGTTTTTTGAACTAGCAACGGCTTCTCGACTGGCGGAGTTTTCTGATATTAAAATGAAATAAGAATAGAATAAGTGTAGAACAAGAATAAAATAAAAATAATGTTCATTTAACAAAAAGAAAGGATACAAAATATGCTTAATAAAGTGTTATGAATTTACTGCGGTCTCCGCACTAGACTCGGGGTCTATATCGCTGAGTCCATATAAAATACGTACGTTCAGTATATATACATAGTATAAAGCATTCACTGCCACTTCTGTTTTACAAACTTTCGCCAGGTGCCACATCTGTCATTAAGGGAACATTGCAACGCACATGTGCGTTCAAGGCACTGTGGGAAAGTCAGCAAAACGCATATATGCGTCGGTGGCAGTGAACGCGTTTAAACGAAGTCGCTTCCTGCTGTTTGTCCCTATGTATGCTTAGTTCTTTAAAACTACGCAACGGATTTTGAAGCGGTTTTTTTTAATAGATAGAGTGATTCAAGCGGAAGGTTTTAGTATATAATTTATTATAGTTTAACACTCAATTCCCGCGGGAACGCTATAACCGAATTCCACGCGGAAGAAGTCGCGGGCAGAAGCTAGTCTATACATATAATAAAGTCGAAAGTCATGGAAGACGATGTTCGAAAAAAGTTGGCTGGGGATACTTATAATCGATAACAGAACACATTCCAACAGTTTTTAGAATTTTCGTCTGTTTATCTGTTTGTCTTTTTATTTCAACGCGCATCACATGAAAACTACTGGACCGATTTTGATGAAACATGGTATGAAGATAGTTGGGAGTCTCGAGAAAGGACATAGGCTTTATGTTTACGTTTTATCCCGGAAAATCGCATAGTTCCCGCGGGAACGCGATAACCAAATTCCACGCGGACGAAGTCACGGGCAGAAGCTAGTTAAGTAATACTTACATTAATTAATTTTTATCGAAATTCTTACAGAGGAAAGGACAGAACAAATACAGTGGTGTGGCGGGTAACAGTTAATATTTGCGTGTGAAGTTTTAGCATTTAGAAAAATAAACTTGGTAAATGTTTGCCACGTTCAAAAAATACAGTGGCCCTAGCGCAACTGTATTTTTTGAAAGTGGCAAACATTTAGTAATAGTAAAAAATACAGTGGGACCCAGGCTTTACATTCTCAGATTTTGTTTTGATAGACATGAGATTGTTTATAACAAGTTTGGCATTGTCAATAAATTCTATATTACTTAGGCCCACTTGCACCAAGCCATTAGTTTAGTTGTATCATAGAGAAATTATACTAAAAGAGTGGCAGAGCCCATACTGTAGTGCGTGCTCCGGAACGCGGGTTAACACTAGATCGACATCTAGCGTCCAGTGGCTGAACCCCGATTGCCCGACCGTTTAGCAGTTGCTACCGCTACTTGAAGCTAGATGGCGAGGCGAACGCAAAGTGTATTTCTAAACAATTTAGTACTAATATTATAACTAGAACTCTTTTTTGAAATCCTCTTATTACACAGAGACTTCGGGTTGTAAGTTGTATACTAGGGTTGTATCAACGTAACTCGAGTTAGAGGCTAACCCGAAGTTAGCGGTGTTGGTGCCTTTAATATATAGTTTTAGGTATAGCACGACACAACTTAGAAGGCGCGCGGATTAAGCAATAACAGACTCTGCGTCAACGGCTTAAGTGCTTTGCTGCGCGCCTTCTAAGTTGCGTTCTGCTATACCTACATTAGGTATAAGGGAAAAGGAACAAATTTTATATTACGTTTTCCGGTTCCACATCAGCTGGTTTCTCTTGGTCCTTGGTCATGACTCTCATTAGTTCCTGGTCGCGCTTCATGTAGAGATCCAGGTCTGATTTAAGGCACTTGCGGGTTCGGCCTAGGCAGTCTGTAAATTCAGTCCTAAAAAAAACAGTAGTATGTGGTATTGCCAGTGTGAAAAAATGCAAAATGTATTTAATGCATCTTGTATTGCTTTTTATAACGATTATTCGTTGGTCGTTGCCAATCAACTCCTTTCTGCAAACGCAACTTCAGTGTAGCACAGTCAATGTGTTAATGTAACCAATAAAGATTCTAATACTATCCACAGAGCTGTGTCAAGCATATTTTACGATTTTAGAGACACCAGTTGACAACAAATTACGTTGCTTTTCCACTGCAAACAAAGTATGCTTTGCAGCTTTTGTTTTTTTTTTGCAGCGGAAAAGCAAAGTAATTCGTTGTCATCTTATTATGGATTTCCGCAAAGTAACACCTCATTCTATCAATTATTATCCACACCAATTCGTTTTAAACAAACATTAATGTCTCTCGCGTTAATGTCTCTTGCTCAAAGGGAACATACAAGACACCATAGGTATTATTACCATTCACCCTCGTCATCTTCATATCTCTGGTCCACTTCAGTGTCTGAGACATTATTGGGTTCCCACACTGGCTCTTGTTGCTTCTTGTTGTCAAAATCTACGAGAAATCTGCCGCTGAGCTCCGACTTGCCAGCACCATCCGAAAGATGAGCATACAACTCTGCCTTCTTTTCTAATGCTAACCTGCAGATAAAACACATACCAATGATGAATAACTTACTAGGAAATGTGTGAAATGGTTCCAAAAACAGGACCGATCACCCAACTGTAACCAGGCAGCCCCCTTTTATAAGTAATAATAATAATAACTTACAATACAATATTCTTAACTGAACACCACATATGTTATAAGTATAAGTTTTATTTCACAGCATCCTACAAGCTATGAATTCATCCATATCAACTGCTTTCTTTATTCATATTCTTTATTGCTTCCATGGTATTTTGCGATGTTACATTGCTTTAAGATTATTTAACTTACTTTGATTTTCTACAAGCTTCGAGTTCATCCGTATCAACTGCTTTAAGGTTATCTTTAAAGGTTCTCTTTTCTTCTTGGTCTTTTTTGCTTCTAGCTTTTGCCGTGGGAGGTTTATAGCCATCAATTCTATGTTGCGGCAAATGTTTCTTGTCTTCAACTTCCTCTTGTTTCTTTAACAGTTCTGCTTTCAAACTCAATAACTGAAATTTTAAAATTATATAATTGATTAGTCAAACATGCCTATGTTCAGCAGTGAACGTCCTTCTGGTGATAAAATGACAATAGTGAATAAACAATAAATTTAAAGTCACCAGAGCAAAAGAGAAGCTCTAATAAACATCCATTAGGAAAAAGGGTAATCTAAATAGGGTATCAAATGTTGTTGTTTTAGTTTAGTTAGTGGTAAAACTGGCAATCATCATGATAACAGATCAACAGTAACTTCAAATATCCTACAACTAACGTTATGAGGTAAACGAATTAAACTCACGGAAGATTTATTGAATAAAATCTTTTTCGAACGTTGCTCGTTCATTTTGACCCGATAACTTCCACACTAAAAAATCTCTCCTGCCCGTACTCTAGAGAATACTGATTGCACAAAACTTTTGTTTTATTTAATTTATTATTCTATAAGAAGTTGAGCCGTCTTCAGTAAATTATTCCACCACCGAATGTTTATTTGTAAAATGTATTTTATTTGTAAAATTTGACAGTCAGCTGAAATCAGCTGTCGCATTCAATCTTACAACAACAGAATGCACATTAAGAAGGAAACATTGGAAACAAGATAAGATGATCAAATTTCAATTCTACCAACATGAATATTTCTATCATAAAAACAATCCCACACGATACGACCGATAAAATGATGGAATCAGAAAGTGCTCTCCTCGAACGCATCCTTTTTGTGACTGAAGATATTTACGATATGGCAACCTTCTGTGTCGGTCGTGTCGCGTCGCAACTCATTGCTAATTTCATGGTCATCTGACAACCATCTCAGTGGCCGTGACGACAAAAATTTTTACACAATAGCTACCACCAACAAAGAATCTTTTGTGCACAGGACAAACGGGTAGTAAATTACTGGAAATATAGTATATTAAAAGTTTTATACATAATTTACGCCTGTTAAGGACATTATACATTGGAGTTGAAGTGTGATAAGTGCTTGAAAACGTAATGTCAACTCCTGCCAGAAGACGCCTGATGAGGGATTTTAAACGGTTTGTATTTCTTACTATCTCTTAGATTTACTCTTATTCGACCTACATTCGTAGTAAAATGAATTTGTTGAACCGTTTCCGTGTGTTTCTTGAAAAGGTAGTGCTGAATCATCAAATTACATCACTGTCGTTTTCATCGATTTCTATTCTGTTCTACATATCTAAATCTGCCGTGAATAATGTCTGGTCAGGTTCTGGGTGTCTTTGTTGGGGAGAGCAGTAGCCATTGAGTCTATAAGTAGAGCAGGCGACGTCACACGATGCTATTACGTCGTTTGTTGCTTGTTACTACAATATCTAGGTTATCCAAATGGATTCTAGTGCCCATACAATAACTTATTAGAATGGTAGTTGAAGACATCCTCAGTTATGAATGATTCAATTAAAACTGAACAAAACCTAACCTCAAACGTTTTTGTGTATGTTTTTCCTTTAACATGTAGTTGATGTTAATGATTGACCTATAATATGTCACTGACAATGAAAACTCACTTCCTCTCTCTTTCCAATTAGAGACCGAATTTGGCATCATATAACATAATGAAATGATGCAGAAAAAACAATTATATTTCTTTACAAATTGGATACATGTCTGACAGCATGATTATGCATATAATCATAACTGTTATTTGTAAAAAAATGTCTTACAGTCATAAACAGGTAAATCCTAAGTAAGATATTGAGTGAATACAAATTATGACTATCCAAGAAACTTTTTACACTGTAGTGATACCTCATCATGTTAAAATGACTTATTTTTTTTTACTTTTACCATGCCTGATGTAAAAATGGTGATAAAAAGGAACATCCCTGAGAAATAGAGGACATTTAACAAAACAAGTTTTGATTAATATGCAATTTCTAATTCATATGTAAATTGTAAAGACTGAGTATATGTTTAATTTTCATGTATGAATATTTGCATTTATTATTATTATATTAAAATTATAACTAGAAAGCTATTATTACATTTACAGGGCAAATATTATGTAAAAAGAACTAATTGTTCTTCATACATAGGTAACTAGCATTTACTCCAAGTTTCCATGTGTTTACTGCAATATAAAGTGCCTTCTGTTATCCAATTTATAAGATTTGCCTTTTTCAACATACTTGGTTAATCAAATTCATCATGAATGAGTAACATTAATAAATGTGAAAGACATTATAGGATGGTACGAAAGAAAAAAACTTTAAAAATGTAGGGTTATAGTTTTGGCCTGTCAGACAATTAAGTGTTTACCCTATTGGCCCGAGCGACTATTGCCCATATGTCTAATTTCTAACTCCGTTTTTTTTATATATCTTATGATCTGCAATCGGCTTCTTTATGAGTTCCATATGTATTGTTCCAAAAATAATTTAGTTGATAGGTAATGATAATCTACAGCATGGTGTTTTGTTTTTTTTTTGTCTTTACATCTGCGATTGGTCGCAAGACCATAAGCCGATTTGTTGGATGAGCAGTGACATTTTAGAGTGAAGTGGCCAGTGCCACTTCTACCCATTCATAAGACATCTTTCCTCTTCAGTCGCTTCACAGTGCGCGAGGAGTCCAGTAGTTGGATAGCTAGAGGGTTTGGGTGCAGTGCTAGCTTCGCGAGATGTTGCCTTTTGAATTTGCCGTTGCCGTTGTATCTCTTCATTTTTGGAGTACCAAGGAGCGTTAGTTATTTGTCGAAATATGTTGTTTTGTACATGCTGGAGACAGGTGATATTGCTTTCACTTGCTGTGCCCCAAAGTTGGGCACCATAGGTCCAGATAGGCTTTAAAATGCTGTTATATATAAACAGTTTGTTGTCCGTAGAGAGTACAGAGTTTCTTCCCATGAGCCAATAGTGATTTAAATTTGCTGTTGATCTGGTCTCTCTTATGCTTTATGTGATTTTTCCATGTTAATGTTCTATCCAGGTGGAAGCCCAGGTATTTAACACAATCTGTATGGGGAAGCGTGGTTTGACCAAGTTTGACAGGCGGACAGTCACCTTTCCTGAGAGTGAACGTGATATGACTTGATTTGGGAGGACTAGCTCGTATTCGCCACTTTTGCAGCCACTCGAATGTTTTGTTGAGAAGTTCTTGTAGTTTAAGGCTTGCATTTTCTGATTTTGTATCACTGACAAGGAAAGCTATGTCATCGGCATATGTTGCTACAGTGGCATCGGGAGATGTGGGAAGATCGTGGGTGAAGATATTGTATAGGACGGGGCCCAGGACAGAGCCCTGAGGTACACCTGCTTCTATGTGATGTAGTTTCGAATCAGCGTTTCCATGTCTGACGAAAAATACTCTTTCCGATAGGTATGATGCCAGTATGCATACTGGCATCATGGTGTTTATTAACATCACTTTATTTTAATTGTTATTTTTATTCGTATTTTAGTAGTTAATTTAATTGTTTTTTAATTATAATTTTAATTTTATTTTAAACACACTCATATGTATTGTTAATGAATAAAAAATATTAAGCAATCAAAATCAAAAAAATTGTTTCAGTTTGCAAGAGGACCCACCGACAGGCGTGTCCGGTGCCCCCACGGACAACAACATAATGATCTGGAATGCTGTGATATTTGGACCCCATGACACCCCTTTTGAAGATGGCACATTCAAATTAACCATTGAGTTCACAGAGGAGTATCCCAATAAACCTCCCACGGTCCGATTTGTCTCTAAAATGTTCCATCCAAATGTTTATGCTGATGGTGGAATATGTTTAGACATCTTGCAAAACAGATGGAGCCCTACATATGATGTATCAGCCATCTTAACATCTATACAGGTAATACACAAATATTACACAATACATTACATAACTTCTGTTCTCAAGATCAATGATGAACCTTCCGACTAGCAATAGGAAAGGTCAATTGTAGTGTTTGCAAATTTATTTGTTATGTACAGTGTACGCATATTTTTTGCACAATTAATTTTCCCATTAGCCTGTCCATCCATTATATATAATAGCAGTGGAAAACAATTTCAAAATACATATGTTAAATGTAAATTAAATCCCATTGTAATACTAAAAAGGAAATCATGAATTTTAATGATGTCATTGTAATTATTAATTTTAGTGAATCAATAAACCATCATATTAGTATCGACTGCTACATCCAAAAAGACAACCAGCTTAATGTTAATGCTTTTTTTCAGTCGTTACTAAGTGATCCCAATCCAAATTCACCAGCGAACTCAATGGCAGCGCAACTATACAAAGAAAACCGGAGGGAGTATGAAAAACGGGTGAAAGCGTGTGTAGAACAATCATTTATTGATTAGCAGGGTGCCCGCACGCGCCGGCCGGGCCTCCATGTACATTCGTTCATTGGGACAACCATGTAAATTCATACAAATTACTCACCAACACCATTTCAATATACTAATAAGAGTTTTAGTACCTAATCATAAGACTTTAAAAATTGAATTTCAATCGTATTTTTTATTGAACAACAAGTTTTCTTATCAAACGTAAACATGTTTTTGTGTAACACAATTTATTTACAAAGTTGTTACCTGAGTCCCGATATTAACAATGAATATAATTAATTTATGTAATTGTTATTGCAAATTGAGCAAGATACATTTACCTGTAGCTTACTTCTTCCCATTAACACTTCACTATGTTTTGGCAGTCACCTTGGGTATGTCTTCTAAATAATGTTAAAATTAAGAATGCTTTTAGTATTAAATGTAATCCTTAAAACATAATTGGCAAGCTCTACGAGACCTTTTACCAACTGGTTACCTCAACCTGCAGAATTCTATAGGAATCAATTATTCAAAATTATACTGATAATCTAAAACAAAGACGTCATTAGTAATTAAACGCACGCAAAAAATTCATAATGATAATATAGCCGTTAAATCATAATCATAAGAAGTGTCTGGTTAGTGTTTAAAGTATCATGTTAATGCAATAATTATCTAATAATTGTAAACGAAGCAAAAAGCAAACTCGTGTTTAATGAATATTTTGCAATACCTTTTGTATTACGGTGTTTAACTTGTAGATACAAAGGTAATTTTTGATGTCAAAGTGTAGATGCAGTCTAAATAAGTTTAGGATTCTGCAAGTCTGCACAAACAACGCTTGAGACTCATTCTCGATGATTCCTCTAACATTAGTCCCAATGGATATAATCTGAAATACTGTAGTGGTTTTCTTGTTTTCTAATAATGCTAAAAGTTTGAAATGAAATGTCGTAAACATAATGTTCCAAGGAAGTTTTACGTATGTGTAATATTTGTCTTCTAGTAAAATATTATTTTCGGTTTTACTTGGAGTTTTTTTTAAATTACTAAATGATGAATGGTGTGCTCTAACAAATAACGACAGTTAATAAAATACCAAACTTATTAACTACTACATTCAGTCATTTATATCTATATGCAATTATGCATCTACAGAATGTAAAAAAAAAACCGGCCAAGTGCGTGTCGGGCCACGCGCAAATTATAGGGTTCCGAAGTTGAGGATGTCCACAGTACCTTTCTAAGACTTATTAGCATCTAGCTAGCCTGTGGTATGACGTGCCCGCCCGACGCCCCTGCCGCTCGAGAAAAATCATCATTATAAGTTGGGCGACTATTACTCGTAAGTTTGTACAGCCTACTTCGCTCTGATAGTTTTCCTTTCAATTACGTTATATATGCCACAACCGTGATTTTTTTCAGCCATCCAAATACCACCATTTAGGTGGCAGGGGGGGGGGGGACACGTGACTCTAACAAAAAATAGCACTTTAAAGCTTAATATTTCACAAACGCATCACTTAATCAAAAAATGGTTTTAACAAACCCACAATATTTTTTTAAGACCTATTCAACGATATGCCGCACCATGGGATACGCAAGAAAAAAAAATTACATCCCCACTTTACGAGTAGGGGAGGTACCCTATAAAAAAATATATTTCAAAATTTTATTGTACCACTTTGTCAGCGTAACTAATATGCATATTCATGCCAAATTACAGCTCTCTAGACCTAAGCATCTCCGAGCAATAGTGCGGACAGACGGACGGACGGACGGACGGACGGACATGGCGAAACTATAAGGGTTCCTTGTGGACTTCGGAACCCTAAAAACGACGCCAAAACGTAAAAAGGTCAAGACTAACGCGAAATGACATATTTTTAATGTACCTAACGTACTTAATTTTCAAGATTGTTTAGTTGAAAAAGTTTTATTTATTTAAATAGTTTTTCGTTTTTTCAAGTACTTAATAATGAAACATCAAATAACATGAAAATTGTATTTTTCGAATGGTATTTTGTCGGTCTTCTATCCCTAATGTCTTGGCGTTGTATTTCGGGACTTTGGTATATTATGGTAATACATCCTGGGCTGTAATTGTCAGTGTGCATTTACCCACCCCCTCAAGGTGCTCAAGGACACAAGTATTACCATCGCCCTGAAGGGCCACAACCAAAATATCCAAAGTGGTACAAAAACTTGCCTGTAGCTCAAAAAGGCTACATAAAATCAACAAGGGCGGATCCAGCTTTTGACTCAAAGGGGGGGGGGGGGGTCACGTCATACAACTCCCCCCCCCCCGTTTTTTTGCGTCGGGTTAAAAATAAATAATAGCAGTAGACCTGGTCCTGCCGAGGGGGGGGGGGTCATGACGCCCCCCCCTGGATCCGCGCTTGAAAATCAAAGAGTGCAATTAAAAGTTTAGTGTGCTCAATTGAGAATTACTGGCTCTGCACGCCAGGGCTTGAAACCGGTTTTTGCCCCCATACAAATAAACCGGTTTTCTCATCGTTCTTTCGTTTACTATTTCATGTTTAATAAGGCTATAAAATAATACGAAGTAATAACCTAAATACACTATGGAGTTCCACATTATAGAGTATAAAATAATTCTAAATATATGTAATAATAAATGGCTATTTCGGGGTTTTTTTAATTAACCGGTTACAAGCCCTGCTGCACGCGACTTCGGCCGCGTAGATTGATTATCCCAGGGATAAAAAGTAGGTGTAAGTTAGCCTCTCCTTCCCCTAAAATCCACTTAAATCGGTCCAGTGGTTTAAGCGTGCAGTAACAAACAGTTACTTTCCTATCCCATACAATTTTAGTACGTAGGTATGGATGAAACCTAAGCAAATCTACGTCGTATTAGCCCGAAGAATCGCGAACCAGTGGGCGGGGCACATTGCTCGCATGACTGATGGCCGACGGGGCCAGAAAGTTCTCGAGTGGCGTCCGCGAACCGGGAGACGAGCTGTCGATAGGCATTCAACAAGATGGAGTTACGACCTGGTGAAGGTCGCAGGAATGCGGTGGATGTAAGTGGCACAATACCTGAGTAGCGCACCTTGAGGGAGGCCTAGACTAGAAAGTTCTCGAGTGGCGTCCGCGAACTGGGAGACGAGCTGTCGGTAGGCCTCCGACAAGATGGAGCGACGACCTGGTGAAAGTCGCGGGAATGCGGTGGATGTAAGTGGCACATGACCGGTCCGAGTGGTGGACCTTGGGGGAGGCGTATACTATATCCAGCAGTGGACGTCTTTTTGATTTAAATAAAAAAGCAAATGGTAAAGTCAAAAGCTAGCTAACATAATTATGTACTTATTCTGAGAAAACGTCAGTGTGTAGGTATGGTATAATTCGAATAGTTGCTATATACATATTGTGCGGACGCCACTCGAGAACTTTCCGGCCCCATCGGCCATCAGTCCTGCGAGCAATGTGCCCCGCCCACTGCCACTTAAGGTTCGCAATTCTTCGGGCTATGTCGGTGACCCCAGTTCTACTGCGGATATCCTCATTTCTGATTCTATCAGGCAGAGAAACCCCGAGCATAGCCCTTTCCATTGCCCTCTGAGGGCAATGATGGGGCCGGAAAGTTCTCGAGTGGCGTCCGCGAACCGGGAGACGAGCTGTCGGTAGGCCTCCAACAAGATGGAGCGACGACCTCGTGAAGGTCGCGGGAAACCGGTGGAAGCAAGTAGCACAGGACCGGTCTGAGTGGCGAGCCTTGGGGGAGGCCTATGTCCAGCAGTGGACGTCTTTCGGCTGAAATGATGATGATGATGATGATGACATATTGTGCGGCTTTGGCCGGATTCATATCTTTGCCCTTGGCCGTTTTGAACTCATTTTGTTAAAGCTGACAATTAACTAGGCTTAAATCCCACCCACCTGATGGAAAGGGGTTACCGCTGTCGCAAGATATGTGCGATATCAGAGGCGTCACTAGTGCGTTGCCGGTTCGAAGGGGGACTGGAACCCGGTTTCCAATGTTGGAACAGATCTATGCTAATTAAGACCGGAGAGTCCGGAGATGATTTTTGAGGGAGGAATCAAAGTTTATGTAGGTAATGGAAACCACACTTGGAAAATTAAATGGTGTATTACAAAAGAGTGCTACTTTGACGTACACGTTATTTATTTAAATAATTATATTACGACTATCTACAAAAAAATGTCAATCAGAATTTCGTTATCCTTCACTTGTTTCAAGTAGGTAAATTTAAATATTAAAATTAATATTTTAAGTTACGACAAAATAATCAATAGGTACACGTATTTCATTGCATTACCTAACCAGTACCAACCATGCAATGGTCAATTTATAATGGTTAATAAAACCATACTACAATAATAATTATAGCACCACACAATTAATAAGGCGCGCGGATTAAACAACAATAGTCTCTGCGTCAACAGCATAAGTGCAACGCCGCGCGTCTTATTGCGTTGTGCTATACATTTATCCCTTATTAAACAAAATCTGAGTTTGCTTTTATTATACACACAAGATCGACATCATCTTGTTTTCAAATCTTCCTTAAGTTTATAATGCAGTAACTCCATGCACACCATGGCGTCTTCTGCACTGTCGTGCCCATCAACTGAGTTTTGGATTATCTTCTTCAAATGCTCAGAAGACAAGTTCCTTAAAGCCCTTTTGTAAGGTGGACCCATTTTGTGAGGAAATAGAACACTTGTATCAATAACTGTGTCATGGATAAGTTTAAGAGCTTTAAAATCCGATTCTAAGCTATGGCCTATTAGTATCGTCTTACTACTGAACATAGCTAGCAGTGTGGCTTGAACTTCTAATAAGGTCGTTTTAACTTCGGCCATTTGTTCTTCCGTTATTCCAGAATATCTAGTGTTGTAGTCAATAATTGGGTGTAGCGGCTTTACAAGTGTCTCATAGATTACTTTGCAAGATGCGTTTATTACTGTAACCCTAGTTAAGTCTAATCCGTGTGTAGTGTAACACATTTCACAATCTAAAGAATAAACACCATAGTCATCAGCTACATTTTCTGGTGGTAAGGTTTTTACATAACCTTTTAGATTGTCATAATCTAGATATTCATATACATGAGATGGAGCTATACAGCAGCCGTCCGACATCCCATCCTGGCTACAGCACTGATATCGAGCCTCCCCTCGGACTCTGTATTTATTGTTGGGATGGTAAATGCATTCTTCTTTGAGAACTGCAAATCCTTTTTTATCAATAACAAATTCTTTCTTACATCTACAACATATTCTTCTATTTCCAACAGGTGGCTTTTGTTTATTTTGTATATAAATTTTGGCTCTTCCTTTTAAGCCATTAGGATGAGGTCTTGGAAAACCATTGCCTAGTAATTGGTCTTCTGTTAAAATCCATTTTTGAATATTGCTATAAAACTTTGCACCATTAAACTCCTTGGAATCAATGAGCCTTTTATTCTTACTTTCAATGCTCCATGATCCAGTGCTACCTGTTTTACCCGATATGGCTTGTGGATTCCTATGCAGGGCAATACAATCTGCTCCTGATTTTTTCACACCATTACATTCTTGTAATTCTTTTTTGAGCCTGCTAACTGTCAACACCGCAGAATTCTTATAAATTTGAACAGTTGAACATTTTTTACTAGTGGCTAATTCTTCATGTTGAGCTCTGGCATAGGCATCAACTGCTGAAAGATATATGTTGAGACACTGATCTATCATCATATTCAGATATGTAGATCTTATATTAGCTGGTATTTTAGAAGCAAGTGGTTCAAGAACACCTGGCCTATCTATAAACTTTTCATTGGGCATGTGGGCAACTCTTTGCACACCTTTCTTCACAGTTTGTATCACAGTAGAACTAGTCGAGGGTTGGAGCTTAGCTGCAATCTGACTGGGGGGTATGACTTTCTTGGCATTCAACATGGTCGAAGCATAAGGCACATGTGCAATGCGAATTTTAGAGCTGCCTGCATTTGAACTGTTTCGAACTACATCTGCTTTAGAGAGTACTTGTTCATTGCTTGTAGTAATTGTACTTATTTTCGCAGCATGATATTCTTTGATTTTGACTAATCTCTCAGCCATGGCCTGAGCAGCATTCGATTTAAAATCGGGTTTAATAGGAGGTTTTGCTATTACTTTGATATTCTTATCATCTGTTCGAGATATTCTTTTCTTTGTGGGTACATATTGTTCATCATTATCTTCTACTTTGTTTTCTACATCATCATAACTTTGAGTCACCTTAGTAGGGACATATTCTTCAAAAATTCTTTTACATTCTAGAGCAATTGTATCTTCGTCTGACTCAGAAATGTCATATGTTTCTTCATCATTATTGTCAAGACCTGCATCATTAACAGACATGTTATCATTATCTGATAAATTATTAATTGAATCTTCATCCTTTTTAGTTTTCTCGCGTTTCCCTTTTGAACTCTTAGAATGGGAACTACTATGTGATCTGTGATCCTTGCTTTTCTTATCTGAACTACTCTTAGATTTGCTTGAGCTTTTTGAATGTCTTTCTGAGTTTTTGGAAGATTTTTCAGAATGTGTGGAACTCCTATCACTGCTTTTAGAACTAGAATGCTTTCTGTCTTTGTGCTTATCCTTCTTTTCATCTTTACTCCTTTCTTTCTTTTCCTTATCTTTTTCTTTAACTTTACTTGAACTTTTATGACTTGACTTCTTATCTGAACTACTGGATTTACTTTCATGTTTATCTTTGTTGTGTGAGGTAGATTTGTCCTTTTTATCCAATTTACTTTTGTCATGTGAAGACCTCTTATTGTTTTCAGTTTTACTTGATGTAGATTTTTTATCTTTCTTACATTCTTCATCATTGTTATTCACTTTGTGATCTTTAGAGGTCTTTTCACTAACATCATCTATATGTGGTTTCTTTTTGTCATTTTCTTTAGGTTTTTCTTCATCTAATATTTGGTCTAAAATGTCAAATTCAGGACCTAAGTCATCTAAACCATTTAAATCATTAGATAACTTGGGTTTCTTAATATTGGGCTCATCTTCATCACTGGAAAAACAAGGAGCCAGCGAGCGTGGTGTGGGCTGGTAGGTAACTGATGGGATGTCTTTGTTGACAGCTACTTTAGCAGGTTTGTATTCTAACAAATTTTTCTTTTTACTTGTACTTTTATCTGATGGAATGTAACTTATTTTACTAGACGCCTGTTTATCGTCAGGTTTATATTCAGGTCGCTCAGCTTCAATCCCAGGTGTGTACTTCTCCTTCGACTCGATAGTGCCCTTGGGCATGTAAGGATCTAGTTTTATACTCTCAGCGCAGCCCGGAGTATATTTCAAAGGTGGGGGTATAAATACATAAGGCTTAGATGTAATGTCATCATCAAAATTCCTTTTGAGGGGTAAACTAGCCGGCTTTCTAGGTGTATAAGGGACAGGAATATGTTTTTTCTTTTGTTCATTAACATCTTCAACATTTTCAGTATCTGAATTGTTGATTTTGTTGAGTTCTGCGATAGGAGTTGGATTGTAAGTCGCCTTAGGCACGGAGGGCGTAGCGACCACCTTATTTACGTCAACATTGGTCTCTACCGCGCTCGCTTGTGGTAGCACCGCTGTTGTTGTAGCCGCCTCAGTCTGCTGAAGAACTTTTTGGACCGCCGCCGACACAAGTTTCTGTAGGATCGCTCCACTTTCAATACCGTCATTCGACGTGCTTTGTGAATCCTTCTTAACATGACGAAAATGACAATAAGGCCTTTCGCATAGACCGCTGTCATAGAATGGACAATTAATTCCCTTGAAATAGCCTGTCGAAGGTAGCATTCTACAATGTATTTTCAATGTGAAATAATAAAATAAAATACACAAATCCGAAAAGATGAGCCACTATCCACTCCATCTGACAGTTATTTGACCACAGAGTCGATATGTTTTACATTGAATGCTGGGTTATAACATATTCAGCAGTATTCTTATTGTCTCGAACAGCATTTTCTTTTTCACTACTAAATCATTTTCTATTCCTTAAACTTCGACGATATCGAGAACTATATAGATATTTTGAACATTCACTGAGCTTAGTGATAATGGTAATAGGAACTATTCACTATTATATCAGTAGTAAATACTCTTCCATCCCTCCATACGCTTACAACACGAGAACGAAGTTCAGTTCACATCGTTAATAATGTCATGGTCAGCCCCTCTCAAATTTCAAAATACGCTCTTTCACAAGAACTTGAATGCAATGGACGTAGTAATTGTGAATATTTCGCAGCAAGCATTGCTTCTGCCATGGTTTTCTAAAAAGGAAAGAAAGCTATGGAACTGTTTAACAAAGTTTTACACCTGTGTCCCCTTTCTTTTCGAGAACTGTCAAAACTTTTGACAGATATGTTAGATAGATTTGTTAGCTTTTTCGAATACGGATATCCCGACTTTGGTGTGTGATTATTTGATCATTCGCAAAATGCTTGAAGAAGTAGTGAAAGATTACGCTGAATACTTCAAGTTGGATTTGTCGAGTGAGTTCCAGACAGTCCAGGATGTGGTGGACAATATGTTGACGCGGTTGGAAGAGTTAACCAGTGTCCTGCAGATGATCAAGACGAAAAATAGCGAATGCGGATCTGCTCTCACAGAAGATATCAGCAAATATCGCAGCGAGATAACCACTCTCTCGAGGAAAATCAACACAGTTAATGATGTTATAATGAAGTTAACCAGCAACATCAACATTATTGAAAAACAAGTGGAAAAGGCTGAAGTAGATTTCAATGTCCAGAGCGACAACAAGATAAAGAATTTCCTGAAGCCATTCTTAATGAGAAACAAGGAACCTGTTTCAGCTGTTCCCTCAGTCATCACACCACCTGATAAACTGGAAATACAAAGTGTTCTTAACCATTTTGAGCATAACTAATAACATAAAGTCCTTGTACTTAGTGCACATTGTGAAGAAAAGGACATTTACATCACTCTTGGCTGTAAAGTGAGATTTTCTGCCCGCTACGCGGAGAGAAAAACTCACTTGGCCAAGGCAAGACGTAAAACTTTTGACAAACCACGGGCGTTAATTCGTAAAGCCCCAGATCGCATATTTATCCTGCAATAAATAGATATTTATCCATAGAAACCTACGATCTGGGACATTTACGAATTCACCACCCTAGGCCTGTAATGTACTATTATTTTATTGTAACTTACTAACTGACCCTTCAAATCAAATACTTTTATTATATCACATTGTTGTTTTATTTATAGTAATAATGAAGGTTAGTAAACATGAAATTAATGTAGGATGTAATGCCAACATTCAAATTTAACAAGACATTGTACCTATGTTGTTAAGTGAAACGCTGACTAAATTAAAAATAAGTATCACAAAAATGGAAATGTTCATTTATTGGGTTCCTGTAGATCCAAAGCCCCCATCAGCTCTCTTTGTGTCGGACAAACTTTGAACTTCGACTAGTTCCGGATAGTAAATTTTTTCACAGATAAGCTGTGCAATTCTGTCACCTTTGGCTACTTTGAAGTCTTGATCTGAGTGATTGAACAGCACTACGCCCACATTGCCTCTGTAGTCTTCATCTATTACTCCAGCTATAATAAAAATAATTATATTTAGGATAGGCACACAAAAAACATGACAGTTAACAAACAACAAAACAAGTTACATTAACAAACATTTAAGTACCCGTATGTGGTCAATTTGCTGAATAAATGATGAATTTGAATTTATAAATTAATTATGGATTGATGCCTACTCCTTGATTAAAAACTAAAAGTATAGGCAATGTCAACAAAATCTTTCATAAATTGTAGGAAAATAAAATATCTCCTATACTTTAAAATATAAGGGCCATACGCTGCCTGTTGTATTCATTGAATCTGATTTGGGTAATTATACAAATATACACCTAATGTCAATGTTGTTAATCAATTGTACATTTGCATAGGTACAATCTATGCAAATAAAGTTCCTTGGTTGTCATAATAAATTACATACCTCCAACATCTATGAAATTTTTAACTGCCAGTCCAGATCGAGGTGCGACTCTGCCATAGCACCCCGATGGTAATTCTATTTGCAGATCAGTTTTTATCACCTCTTTCCCACGAGCGGGAACAACATAATCATAGGCACTAGAACAAGATATTTTTACAGGATAAAAGCTAATTTTCTTTTTATTCATATGTACATGGAAACACAGCTAAATTGGGAATGTACATAGATATTTCAATAAAACCTCAACTAAAAGAGCATTAAGGTTCCTTCTTGCTCTTAAAGCAGAATCAATATGTTCACACCGGTAACATTTAATTGGCATGATAATGTTAGGTTATATACAAACCACAAAATATGTTTACAAGTTGAAATGGCTGGAATTTTGAACAAGTGAGGAGCCTGTGCACTGAGTGTGTAACGCAATTGTTAGTCAAGTACATTCTATAGGTATTCTATACTAAGAACCAATAACGACAAATCATTGTATTTTATCCTCATAAAAGGACAAATACTCAACTAGAAATGACTGAGTGGAAAGTACAGTGTCGGAGTGAAGATTGCTTGATCATTTCTTACCTTTTCAAGTCGAAGCCGGCAGCCTTCTCCGATCCTTTAACAGGTCGGAAAGCATGCTCAGTCAGGCACGTATATTTCAGACAAGTTTGTACTTCAGCAGGCATCGTTATCAGTCTATACAATTTATGTAATAATGACAGCTTTACTTTTATGAAAAACGCAGTGAATTTTTACAGAGGAAGGCAAGAATATTAACAACCGATAAGGTGAGATACACTTCAATGGCGACTGCGACGGAAACAATGAGATTTGGCGCGAATTTAACCGCCAAATCGCCAAACTTAACAGCTGTCAAGCTGTTCGAGACAACACAAAGGCTGCGTTCCGAATCGCGCTCAGAGCGCTCACATCATCTTGCATCCTTTTTCATCTTGAAAGTCGACTCTTAAGAGGAAAAGGGATGCAAAGTGCTGTGAGCGCCTTAGATGTGAGCGCACTGAGCGGGATTCGGAATGCAGCCAAAACGTTCATAGTGCGTTTACATGCACGCGCCCGGGCTCGTAAACGTGCCCGTGATAGTGCGTTTACATACACGCCCCCGGGCTCGTAAACGTGACCGTGAACCTCGTGTTGAACGCCGTTCATGTAAACACAATAAAAGCAGGGTGTTTACACTACCGCGGGCGTGCTAGTCAGTGCAAGGATGGCAGATGATGAAGACGTTAATCTCGTGGGGGCTAACTGCTTTGGATTTCATTTACTTTTATAGGAAACAGAAACAAAATGATGACGATGATGTTTTTTTTTCAGTTTGCGTCTAAATCCACCCGTACGTATTATGAATGCGAAATTACAGTTACTTTCGCATTCTGTCTGTTTGTTACCTCTTCACGTTTAAACCTCTGGACCGATTTCAATGAAATTTGATATGGAGATAGTTGGTAGGCTTCTTTTTATTTCGGAAAGATGCAGTTTCCACGAACAAGAGATATAGTGTGCCCGTAAGTACTTCTTTTCTCCGTTTGAACTCCTTCATGAGTTTGTCAACCTCTCCTAAGCATCTGCAACATTTTTTTTAATTTATGTTGCTTATTTGAAGGGGTTCATATTATTGGTTCTACTTGGTAATTTAACACCCCAGGAAATGTAAAATTTTGGTCGTTTGACCATTCCGACAAATTGGCATTGTTAAATTAATTTTATTCGGCAAATCGTCATCGTCCGTTCGCCACAAAGGTGCAAGCGATACCAACGCGACACCGACCGATCGACGGTGTTCACGTTCACGTTCACGAGCGCGTTCAAATTCACCCTGTTTACACGCCTGTGCCTGTGAACGCGCCCGTGAATGTCGTTTTGAACGCCGTTCATGTAAACACACCATAAGGCTGGGCACATACGTTAGGTTTCCGAATGCGGTCTTCAGACTCGGAATTCCGAACGCAGCGCTCCCATAGGGACGGACGGAACGGAAACCGAATCGGAATTTTCCGTAACGTGTGCGGTGGCTCAAGCAAACTGTATAGGAGCGCTGCGTGTGCGTTCGAGTTCTTCAAGAGTTCTTCGAGTGATTCATCTATGTTCCCGCGCGCTAGCATGGTTCTTTATAATTGCGTATGGGTGAAAAATGACAACGTGCTTGATTTATAAATAGATCAATACTGCACTGCACCAAATCTGGCACCGACTTCAAAAGCGTAGCCCAGATAATTAATAATTTTCGTATTAGTTTAGTAATAAGTTTCGTTATAGTTTTTTGGTTATAATTTGCTTTTCGGAGTAGGAATAGACAGGATAGGGACTGGATAAGGATAGGTGTGGGTGGGGTATATCAAAATTATTTTGTGATTTTTCAGTGGGCCGGTTTGTTGAAGGCGGTTCCTTTTTTTTAAGTAATAAAATTTAAGTTATCATTTTATTTTAGTTTTGTGTTTATTTTGCATTCTCAAGCGCTTTTATTAACACAAGTCTATTTTTACCAACGATTATTTTAAATGTAAATGATAAAGTCCTAGGGCCTGGAACACCGATCTTGTTGTTTCATTTGTAGATGAGTACATTATGTTTTTAGGTTTAATTGTCGGTTTAGAAATCTCTCCAACTCTTAGATACAAATGTAATTTTTATGCTTTACGATTTTGAACCATAAGTATGAAACGGAAAGTTCAACTTCGCACAGCAAATACAGGACACTTGGAATCGACATCCAAACCAAGTGGCATTTCCGATCAATTATTTACAGTTAAAATAAAAGTGTATTTTTTGTCCAAACAGAGAACATAAAAGTTTAGCATTAGGTACACTTATACCTACATATATAATGTAGGTATAGAAAGATTTCTTTTTTTTTCAACATGTAAGCAACTAAGACTTCATTTGAAATCTCTTGAACAGTTAGGTATTTTTGACGTGATAACATCTTCTAAAAAATAGGTTGAAATCGATGAACGCCGGCTGCGCACACGAAAAGGCGTAAGCGAGAGCGCGGAACAAGCGATAGAGAGGCACGATTAGCTTAAGCATGACGTTATCACGAAAAAATATCTTACGTAACTAAACCGACTTTACAGACAACCATTTTTTTCATTTGGATCCCTAAACCCCCTTAGTTGATTGAAGTCAGTTAAAACACTTAACTATGCTCATAAGATTACAATGAATATCTAATTAGTGATTCAAGATATTCATATCAGAAATCTAAAACAGGATACCTACTCCACGAAATAATAATACTTTATCCGATGACGCATACATAGTTCAATTCAAGCTATGCACCAACATTTTTTTGCTCAAAGAAATACTTAGATGTTTTTGTGTAGGTTTTTATGAAACTACCTATTACTTGAACACGGAGTTACTCTACAAGGACCAAGATGATGATATTTAATTGTACATTTTACTAGCGTTCCTGCGGTGCGGGAACTATATGTGTTCTTCCGGGATAAAAGTAGCCTATGTCTTTCCCAGGGACTCCCACGATCTCCATACCAAATTTCATCTAAATCGGTCTAAGCGGTTTAAGCGTGAGTGACGAGGTAACAGACAGACAGACAGAGTTACTTTCGCACTATTTATGTGTATGTTCTGTGCTTTCGCATTTATAATTTGTAATATTATGGGATTTACATTTACTTCGTGGTTCAATGCTGCAATTAAGATGCAGTCATGAAGGTGGATTTCTTATTATATTTAACGAAAACTAATATGACGCGTTGGTAGCTTGATAAGTTTTTTTAATCCACAGAATTCGACCCAAACAATACAAAAAACCTCTACCTGCTACGGAGGGGGTCTCGGATTTGTGCTTTAAAGGACAGTGAACGGCCGATATACGGCGATTATCCTGCTCCTTAGTCAGTCACTTCAAGAAAAATGTCCACAGACGACGGGGACCGCGTCGATCAATATTTCGTTGGGTACACGGAAGTTAGCGTCATAATTCGATACCGCTCAAATTTGAATCATAAAGGCGAACGAAGTCGCGATTTGAGGACGATCCGAACGCAGTCTGGCACTAACTTCAAACAAAAAACTCTGACGAGCACATGAGAGTGCGGTGGATTACAGTGATTCATACGGGTGAGCCCCCGAAGGGGAGATTTTTATATTTACATCGTCCCTCGGCATGCGCGACGCCTCTCCGCCAGTCGCGCTACTACAACCACACACGAACACTAGCGCAACGAAACTCATGTAAATATTACTCCTACAACAAGATTCTACATGGATTGTTACTTTTGAAAATACGATTGTGTCAACACTAGTGAAGTGAATGAGAAATATAATGAAAAGTTGTGTTTATACAGTGTGAACTATACAAAACAGTGAATGTGAAATTGTTTCGCTTCGATCCGAGGAAATGCTGCCCGTTCCCTCTCGATGTATTTCAGGAAGCGTTTCGGCAAGGAACTTTTCGTTCTCATAACTCACGCTAGAGGTCAGTGAATAATAAATAAACTATGTAAACTATTGTAGTAACGAAGTATTTTAAGTTGTGCGTGTATAGTTGTGTAGATATCTAGATAGAACTGAATAGGGTTCAAGCACCGAGGAGCATTATTACCATCCCTTCTCCGCCCTTTACGCATGATCGACCGGTAGAGTTTTGGGGTTCACTGTGCGAGCTGTATACTTATGGGTAGCTACAGCAGCACCCTAGCGCCCTACAATAGGTGTATAGCTACACAGAAGGGTGCGTTAGTTTAGGTACGTTATTGCTAGGCGCAACGAATGATAGTGGGGAATAAATTACGATTTATTCTTTTTGATGTTTTATTTATCATTATTCTATTACTATGAAGGTGTAGATGGATTGTATGTATGAACGGATGTAGGCGATATGATGCCGAGCATCGGGAAAACTGGCACTAAAATATTTCTCAAGTGAATAGATAGAGGTAATTGCTTGATTGATGCTATTGAATTGAAATAAATTTCTATATAGGTAGGTACTGTGAACTACATTTAGCCGAGCCACAGGCCGAGCCCTAGCTAATATGCAGCATACAAGAAATTGCTGTTTACGGCACAATCTTTCCAAACCTCCAACGGTTAGAAAAACCTTTCACAAGAAATCATAACGAAATGAGGACGATAAAGATATGTGCGTCCATAATTAAGTACGTTTCTTTTTTATGAATTCCAGATTTTAATTAATAATACCCCACCCCAAGGTTAGCTGGAAGAGATCCCTTAAAGTGATTTGTAATATAAGATTAGTTTGATTAGGGTGTTAGTTACTTAGATGTCAAAGTTTTTAACAATAAAGAAAAGACGTAAAGACGTAATACATAAAGACATATAGACGTAAAGACATCATACTTACATACATACAAACATAATATTAAAACCGAAATTATTAACGTACCTAATCTAATAGGATAAGCAATAATTAATTCAAAAACCCATTGTAGGTCAATCACTAAAACGACACTTCATATTTTATCGTAACTCAATCAAGCGAATCAAATTCGTCGAATGCCTGCTCCGACGCGCAGATTATAATTATATAGATCATAACGTTTTTATTGATACAGAAATGAGTAAGGCGTCTGTAGCAGTGAATAGCGAGCGACATGTTTGTTTTCATACCGGTCCGAATTAACGTCGCGATTGGTTCAAAATCCATAACTGGCCTCCGAGAGCCAGGTGTCGTTCACACCGCGGCCTCGCGCGCGCCTCGTCTCGTTAATCACTCGTGCTCGCTATTGTTAACGCGCGGTGTACAGCCATCTTTGTCAAATTATGGACGATTCCGATTGATTTCAACAACTAATTGTGTTTGTGGTGTCTAAATGAATCGAAACACGGTTCAGTTAGTGATCTTGACGCTTTGTGTTACGGAACGGAGGGACATTCTCTTTTGTTTTACTCCTAACATCACTGCGTTGAATGGAAGCGTTACGACTTACGGCGTTAACGACCATTAAAATGATGGATGATGTCGTCTTTCGCAAAAAGAGTGCAAAGTGATCGTTATAGTAAATAATGTGAAGGGTGCATTTAGTGTTTATGTTTGGGCGTGCAAGTGATGAGAACTGCGTCGTAATTTGTCGTACACATTGCATAAATGAGTGGAATGGCGTTGTGGAGCGCGGGCACCGGAGCATGCGCGCCAGTTGCCTCGCAATCTCTGGGAGCGCATTGAGTGTCCTTCGTTTACGCGTTAGTCAAAATGGGAAGGTCGAGATTCCCTGGCAAACCGCTCAAATTCCAGAACAGAAAGCGTATTAGTGTACTATCGGGTGCCGTCTACCATGAAAGTACTCCGGAGAGCCACCCGCCCGCTCGCGGCGGGTCTACCAATGTTTTCGCTGGGGATAAAGAGGTAAAGCTCCTTCGCGCTCATTGACAGTGTTTTTGACGATTGAGTTACATAAAATTGGTTAACATATGCGGAAATGTTGTGTTTACGTAATGATTACTAGCTTAAACGAGGAGGCGATCGTAAGAAGCGTCAAATACGACAACGTACTTTGACATTTCAATGTACCATTTGATGTCAACATGATTTCCATTCTATTTATGCATTTCGATTATGATTATCTGATAGCAATGATTTTTTCTATTATTAGTGGATTTAAGATGTACTTAATGTGATGTGTTTCTCAGTTCTTACAATATAAATGACAAACATCATAATTTTACTTTGTTGTTATTCAGCCAATATGTTGTATACAGTATATTTAGTTTTATCTCACTGCAAAATGGCATGAAATAGTAGATTGTTTATCAAGGGACTAAAACAAGCCATTATGACACGAGATGTTTAGCCACCCGAGCAGAGCGAGGGTGGCTATAGTTCGAGTGTCATTATGGTTGTTTAGTCACGCGTTAAACACTCTGCTTTTCACTTCAAATGCGAGGAAAAAAAAACGAAGTTCCATACAAAATTACGATATTTATTATAACAAAGTAGATAACCGGCTACTTCCCGATGACCTAGAATCATGAAATTTGGCCAGAAGCAAGGTTTTACAGCACACGTACAGGAATAAATCTGATAACCGTAAATATTATACATTTTGGTGCAAAAAAAGCCAATTTACTAATACAAACTAATCATTTGCGGTTGGCGCAGTAGCCGTGTCTACTTCACCAACCGCAAATAATAAGTTTGTACTGTTAAATTTGCATCATCAAGTTTGTAGGTACGGAACCGTCGGTGCGCGAGTCCAACTCGCACTTGACCTGATTTTTATCACGTGACGTTTTGAATGATATGTAGCCAACAGATTCAAACTTGAAAACTACTAATATATTTTAAAACTAATTGGGTCATGCATTATTAAATGAATTCACTTTAAATAAAACAAGATTCATAGGTATTCGTATAATCATTAAATCGTGTTTCACGAAATTAACATCGTTTTTTCACGCCCTAGAAATTGTCTAGGTTCACTGGAAATGGGGATAATCCTCCTTTCACAAACTCTGTGGTTGGCTGTTTAGGCGGGTTTCCAATGTCAATTAAAAAAATTTTACTTTAGTCCCTAGAGACTAAAAAAGAGCTTTAGTCCCGATGTGCAGAGACTAAAGTAACATTTTAAGAGCATGAGAAGTGAAAATGTTTTTACTTTCCTCTCCATAGGCATTTTATGGTAAATTATGTAGTACTATTGCTAGGTAACTCATTAGTTTTGTCAGAATGATACTAAAAATTAAATATTTCTAATAACACATTCCAAAGTTCATTGGCAAAACTGCTGTTTACATTTTTGTACTGGCTTAAGGGTGTCCTTTAAAAGGATATCTAATTTCTACTATTCTTTAAGAATTTGCCATGGTCATCAAAATCGTTTCAAAATAATTTGAAACACAGCTTTGCTTTTTTCATGACCTCTTGAAAATAATGGTATTTGCAATGATTTTCCAAAACAATTGACATTAATATAAAATTTATATTTTAATGAAATTTTCAGGAAGAAGAAAAGAAAGAAAACAACAATGACAATGAGGAAATTGCAAATGGTGAAAAACAAGTGAGTGACAGTGCCTCTGAAGACAAATTAGGAAACATACACGAAACTAGCGACTCGAAATCTCCAGTCCGTACACGATCACAGAATAAAATGGAGCCCGTAAAAAGTGAAAAACCCAAACCAGTGAAGAAAACTGTGACTTTTGGAACTGTTGAAAGTTGTGAAGATATTTTCTTGCCTCTGAAAAAGATTCCTTTAAAACATCATGCTCCTCTTGTACCTATTATTAAAAAGAAATCATCACTGAAACAAACAGAATATTCTACATTCAACAGCATACTTAAGCCAGCTAAACTAACAGACTTAAGTTCAAAATCATCTGAACACCATGAAGGATATCTGCGCAAGAACCTTAATCCTTTGTCAAAACCAATGAACAAGTTCTCACAATTCAGTGAAAGCCGGTGTATATCTCCACCTCCAAGGACTATTTCACCTATGGAAAAAGATAATGGAAGCACTTCAAAGTTTGTGCTGCCTGTAAGAAGTGCGCATTCATCTAGGGTTATAAAACCTAACAAAAAGTTCATTGATGGTGAAGACCAAGCCACAACAGGAACAATGGGTTCATCAAAGGTACTGAAAAAACCCAAGTTGAAGAGGCTTGTATTTAACAATTTACTTAGAGATGAAGATGGACCAGAAGATGAAACATCAGAACCAACAAAAGATTGTGAAAAGCCTAAAGATAAGCAACCACTGACACCATCAAATTTGTTTAAAGACAAAACCACGAATTCATTTTCTGGCCTTGGTACCAGCGCAAGGAAACCTATTCGTGATCTCTTCACAAGTAAAGATAAAGAGCCAGAATTTTCACAAGATGAGAATTCAAATGTGGAGGGAGTGGAGAAATGTAAATCTTCGGAAAAAACAGTTAAACAGAGTAAAGAAGAGAGAGCTGGACATGCCATGAGAAAACTTATGGACATATCAGATGCAAGCAGTTCCACAAGCACCAGTAGTGGTTCTGAGTCGGAAGAGAGCTGGGACAGTGATAGCCTTGAGGGTAGCGAACAAGAGGAAGACAAACCACCACCCAGTCCTGAGCGGGAGAAAACCACTGCCAGCCAGCTGCTCAGCGGTAAAGTTATAATAAGGGAGGCCAGGCTACAACTAAATACCCCAGCACAAACTACTTGTGGCTTGGATGGCCCATTCTCTGCATCGATTTCTACATGTAAGTATTATTTAACTACAACTATAATTCAAGATATGATTTGAGATAAAGTAAAGATTAATATTTGAAAACCTTCAAAGTCAGGGTTAAACATCAAAGCAAAACAATGAGTATTATTTTGTTTAACAAAATAAGTATATTTAGAAACCTTTTGACATTCAATTCAAAACGTATATTTTCAATAATGTAAGTAATATTTGTTTTATTTTAATTTCAGCACCCAATCCGCCTACAACTGTCACCTGTGGAGTGTGTGGAGCAGTAAGATTCTATAAATTCGTTAAACAAGCTCGCAAGTTCGGTATTTACTCGTGCGAGTCCTGTCGAAAATTCATTACAAAATTATTGAAGAAAGAAAAGTTATCTCATAAACATGGTACTGTTGTCATGGAATGTATGAAAGAAGAAGGTAAGGAAGAACATCCATCATCTTTTATACACAAGGAGACAAATATTGCTGAATGCCTATCAGTGCAATGCAACTGTACAAATTTGTATTTTGCGAATTGTCATCTATGCAATAGTTCAGCAAAGTCTATCTATAAAATTAAACTACTTGTATCTTTTTTCAGGTAACTGTATTGTGCCTCCGATAGTACGCTCACAGCAATGGAAGCTTGCGCGCTCCGAGAACAGATCCCGGTGCCCAGCCTGCTGGCTGAAAATGTGTCTGAGAGCCTTTCAAGTGCCGCCGAGTGTAAGAGCAGGGCTCACAGCAATGCTGCCGCCTTCCATGCGTGCCAGTGTTAAGCTCTCTGGACCTTTAGTACAAGTCAACCCATTGAGGCTTGGAACTAATAACACTTGGACGAGCCAATCCACGCCTGCACTAACAAACACCAACACAACTGAGAGTGAAAGCAAAATCTTTATGCCTCTGAAGCCGGGCAAAAAGTCAGAGGATAACACTGAAAAGGTTGAGAAGATTGAAAAAGTTGAAAAGGTTGAGGTATGTATAATTAATAAATTATCTGGGAAATACTTGACACTTTTCTGTCATGTATTGAAATAATCTTAATTTCACTTACAGGAAAAGGCGAAGAAAGATAAGGTCGCTGTTCCAGAATTGGAAGAAGAGAGTGAAGATTTCAGTGAAAATAGGAAGAGGCGATTAACAAGAGTGAAAGTTCGAAAGAAAGATAAGGGTGACTCAAAACAGTCAGAGGATCCGAAACGGCAAAAGGTTGAACTTAAGGGACCAAGAGTTAAACATGTGTGTCGTAGTGCTTCCATTGTTTTGGGACAACCCATTGCAACATTCCCTACTCAAGAAGAGAAAGAGAAACAAGAGAAGCTTGTGCCATCAGATGATGACAGCAGTTCATTACCACTTCCTGAAACAGATATGACCACTCCAGAAGTGCCTGCTAATGATATTGAAATGGACAACGAGAACAAGGTTCCAGAAATACTCCCTGTAGCACCCACTGCAAAAGATGTTGATATTGAAATGCCAGTGGAGCCTAAGAAGAGAAAGGTGGAAACCACTGTTCCTGTTAAACCCCCATCCAAACAAGAGTCCAGTGAAGATGAGACTGTGATGGACCTTGTACCAAAGAAGACTGTCATGAAACCTCTTACAAACATAACAAATGTAAGTAGCACATGTCATAGTGCATATTAAATTTATATTGAGCTGGAACACTCTAGTAATAACAATTTTATAAACTGCGTGATTAGTAAACTTAAAAATCATTTACTTACAGATGCGCGGACGTTCCCAAAAAGTAAATCAGAACCGACCAGAGCTAATCTGTGTAGATTTCTGGGAGAGCTATGATCCGGACGAAGTTTGTAGCTCCGGTTTTGGCGTGATTGGGACGGCGCCATTTACCGTCGCCAGGTTATGCTTCTTATGTGGAAGTGCTGGGAAAGAAAGGGTAAGAAATTGTTAACATTATATTCACATTTTCTCTGTTTAATATTCATTGATGGATTACAAACATTGTATAATCAAGATACTCGCTACTTAATGTTTATACCATCATAATGAATTATGTAAACACCGTTGGTTGTGTGTAGTTAATTATGCCCTACCATACCAACCTCTAATGCCAACAATTATTAAATACTAAATCGCCAAAAAAAAAATCGTCGTTTTAGGACAAAGCTTAGATCTAAGATATCTTCTCTTGTTACCTTCATTAGTATGTACACATGAAAGTCAGCTAGCAGATGATAAATATCTCTTGATCAGTTTGTTAGATTATTTGCGTTTTTTACACTGTGACTACGCCTTTAAATTAAGGCCCTTAAGACATACCCGGCGTAGATCATAAATGACTGACTGGAATACAGATTAAAAACCCAAATAATCTGCAGACTGTAGGGCAAGGGCTGTGTTTTCACGAGGGGTGTTTATTATTTCCAGATGCTGGTGTGCACGAGTTGCTGCGAGTGGTACCACACGTGGTGCGCGGAG